>JAAGVU020000032.1:4896034-4914110 GCA_011763525.2 Mormyrus iriodes
GGCCTAGCAGGGCGTCCGGAGGGAAGGGGACCGGCTGCATCTGCCCATCTGCGCTCACATGGAAGGAGTAGGCGCTGGGAGGGCAGAAAATGGGTCCCCAATAATCACGTGATAGTAATGTTACGGTTAAGTTTCCTATTACAAATAAACATGACCGACACAAGACCATTTATGGAAATTAAAAATGACAAGGAGACATGTGAATGGAGGGAGCTGAAGCACATTTACACTCAGCTAGTCGTGGATGGAAGCTTCCAGAAGATACAGGGCAGGGGAATGAGGTCACGGGGCCCCAATAAGCGGAGCTGGCTGGGAAATCTGGCAGCCACTCTTACAGAAAACCCAAAAGTGTGTAAAACTGAAACAGCGAGTAACAAAGCCAGGCAAGAAAGACTCAAGTGACTCAAGGCCTCAGCCCAAAGCATGACGGGCATACCTGAAGACTGATATTCCCACAAATCCCATTATCCCTTAGTTACAAAATGTTTTTAAAAACAAATGAACACAGAGTTTCTACCCCGACTGATCGACCATTTTTGCCATTTGGAGACAGACGGTGTTGAACTCAGGAGGCTGTGGCATTCAAAGAGAAAATGGGATAATTAGGGTTAGGAGACGGAGGACGGAGAGGGTGACTCACGGCTTTCCGGCGGCAGAAGCCTGCAGGCCCGGCAGCCTCATGTGGGGGTGGGGAGAGTCGTACCCAACCTGCAAGACAGGAGATTTAACAGCAGACACCAGCAGAGAGCAACAAAGGATCAAATACCTCAGGACTTCCACTAAATTTCACGCCCAAAGCCAAATTCCTAGCCAGGCAGCCCCCCTTCCAGACCCTGCACCCCTTCCCCCGCCCTGCAGTCTCTCACCACAGGGGACCTCCCGTAGCCAGCTGCTGCCACCCCATTGAGCTGTGGGGAGACCAGGTGCAGGCCGGCTCCATACGCGGCAGCTGCCGCACTCATCTCCCCATTCACGCCAGGAGGGGGCAGCCCAAACGCCCCGGAGGGGTAGGTGCCATGCACCGCCAGAGAGTTCCTCAGGCCCAGAGCTGGGAAATAAAACACCAAAGAGACATCACCTTCCCATCATCAGCAAACATCAGCACGGAGCTACAACGGTAGGGAGGACGACGACAGCCAATGGGAGGACGGCACTCAGCACGTTTGGTTACAAATGAAAGGGGAACTTATCTGGTAACAAAGGAAATACCAAGTCGCTCAGAGGCAAAGAAATGCACTTCAAAGGAAATATGGTATTGATGGCACATTGGGCCAAATTCAGGGCATTTCTCAGCAATAGTGCTGAAAACAAAAACGGGAAAATCTGTTTGCTAAATGAGTTTAACTTTCGACAAAACAGGAATAGAAAAATTGCCGGTCTCCGTGTGAAAGCTGCTAGCCTTCTGAGTGCGGACGGCGTTTCTCCCGTTCCCGTCACCCTCACGGAAAACAGTGGAGAGCGGCAAGAGCGTGGAGGGATCAAAGCTGCGGAATAATGGCTGTTAGAGGCAGCTCCATCTGTCTAGCTGACGGCGCTGCGCTTGGCGCTGCTAACTGGATTGAGATCACCGCGGCCGTCTTTTCAGACTCACACCGCCCTCCTCTGGCCAATCCAGCACACCGCGACACTCGAACAGAATCCCTCCTAGTAAACGTGCCACGGCCTGCTTGGTTTGTGAGGATGTCGCGCGGGTGGATACCGCCAGGGCTTCAAACATCTCACCAAGAGGGTCAACTGCCGGCTTGCCCGGAACTGGGCGGAACTGAGGGGGGGCACTGGGGCCTGGGGTGGACGATTCTGAGGGCATGGGGGTCCCCGGCTTCATCACGGGGGTGCTAGACTTCTCCCTCTGAGACAAGACAGAACAGATCATTAAACCATTTGCCATGTATCCAGATCACAATGATGGCAGTTTTTTTATTAGCTTAGTAATACTTGAACAGCACATCAAATAGTCTCTCAGTGCCGCCGATTTATCTCTATGCCACAGTTTAGCGTTTTATCACACCAAAGGTTTAAAAAACAGATGTGAATAAGGGACAGGGGGTCCCCCTGTAATGCAAATATTACAATGGCGGAATGCCAATTTAGTAAGTTCAAAGCCCAGCAATGGAGAAAGCAAGAAGCAGGAAGATTTGATGGACAAAATGTGCCAGTGTGCATAAATTTTACTACCCTACTAATTATCAGACACCAACCAGATGAGTATAAAGAGTCAGTCACAGAGAACTCAGCTGGTTGGCTGAAACAAAACCTAGGTCTGGATTCGACTTTCTGGACCTGAACTCTCCACCTCTGCATACAATGACGTTAAAGGAGCACATGAGCTACTATCTGTACGGCACCCAGAGAGCGTGGCACCGTACGGGGGGGGGATCTTTGCCACGGGAGGGCGAGGCTGCACTGCTGGAGGAGGCCAGGGACGTGGGGCTGGCCTGGGGAGGGACTTCCTTGCGGGAGGTGGGCAGCTTGTCCAGGCCGTTCTCTCGGGAGGAGTAGGACTGCACGCTGCGAGGGGACGAAGGGTCCTGCGGGGACAGAGGCAGCACACTCGCATTTTACCTGGCCGCCAGGCTGCGGGTAGCCACAGCGACCAGAATCAGGCAAACGGGGGGGCCCAAACGCACCTCATCCACGACCAAATTATCATCGCTCTTCTCAGCATCACTGCCCTGGGAAACACAGAGAGAGCCGGAGACGTGATGAGATTCACGAGGTGCGCGGCGGGGTCTCTCAGCGCCCCTGCTGCCCGCGACACTCACGTAGTCCGCCATTAACTCCTTCTCATCCGCCTTCCTCTTCTTCCCATTGCTGAGGTATTCAGATGGGCGACCTTTATCCCCATTGGACAGCAAACTCTGGGGAGGGAGAGAGAGGAGAAGCAGATAAAATGCCCATCAGAAGAATGAATTAAATTAGCAGCTGTCAATCTGACGGCACTTGGAGAGGAAAAAAAAAACATCACAAAGATAAAAGCATTAGCACTTACTGGTCCTGCCTCACGATCTGTGCACGTGGTTGGCATGGCAGTGCAGTGGCCGTGGGCACCGAAAACAGAGCAGAGGACAGACAGAGGTGGCAGAACTTCCTGTCATTCGGGGACTGTTGGTAGGTACTGGTTCATCCAGCACAGACCATCTGCGTGACCCCATGGCCTACGAGCGCTAACGGGAACCAGGGGAACGTGCGGTGACAGCAGGGGACATGGCGCAGCTACCACCCGGCCCAGAGATGACTGTGATAAACGTCCAATCGGATTACCATGCGGCTGTCATCTAATTTAGAGAAAGGAATCCCGCGAGAACAGATGTGTCTTCATGGTGACACGTCCGTACCTCTGTGGTGTTCGGCTGCTGCGGCCTCCAGGTGAGCCCTCTCCTCCTTGGCGGCCAGCTGAGCCCCCAGAGCCCCGGACAGGGCCAGCAGCCCAGAGGTCCCACCCAGGGCGAGGCCAGGGTGCTGCAGTCCGGAGGGGTGGGGGGCCATGGGCAGGCCTTGTGCAGCGTGCTGGGACAGGTGCTGGGCCTGGAGCTGTTGCTGGAAGGGGCAGGAGGAGAGAGAGACCGATTCAGACAGGGGGGTCTACCTGGAACCAGCTAATAGCTGGGGAGTCGGGCGAGAGAGGGTCTCTGCTCAGCTCAGTATCACCGACAAACCGAGTTCGCAATCTGAGGACTGAAAAGCAAGACAAACACATCAATCTGAAAGCGCTGAGCCAATCGGAAGCCATTAACAGCATTAAATATACAGAAGCTATAAGTGCGTGAGACTGCAGGCAAGGCAACAAGGCGACCTCAGAACCACAGAGTTTGGAGACAGCGAAACGTCAGTTGGGTTATTGGAGCCCATCACCATGGGCTCAGACCACCTGCTGTGTCGGTACTGTGGCTAGTTCAGGTCCAAACCAAGGTTTTATTTCAACCAACCAGTTGAGTATAAAGAGTCACAGGGTTCTCAACTGGTTGGCTGAAACAAAATCCTGGTCTGGACTTTTACTCTCTGGACCTGAAGTACCCACCTCTGGTGACCACTTGGATTAAACAAACGGGAATGCACCAGCCCCGAGTGGGATAAACCAAATCGGTGATATAGTACCAACCAAAACTAAAGCCTATTATCTCTCAAAACAAGTAAGCAGACTCCCCAATACAAACCACATAACACTTTCAAAGAGACAATGATTATGTAACCCTTCTAGTTCTTTATAACCTTGTGCAGTTCAAATAAAAACTCCTAAAAAAATATCCTAACAATTAGCTAGACCTTTCATTAAGGATTAATTTGGACCACCTGGCTATCGCTACATAAATCCATCCATCTTCCCACCACTTATCCAGTACAGGGTCTCGGAGGCCACACAAATGGTAATTGTACCTAAAATCATTCTCTTCAGAGTAATGAAACAATCCCGTTGAATGGTAATTCCGAGCGGCACAAATCGCCCAGCAGGGAATGCTCTTCTCACTTATTTGGGAAAACTGACAACAGCAGGCCGGGATTGAGTCGAGTGACCTGTTCTGTAAACACGGACCCAACGCCGCCACCGGCTGCCCTGTGACACAGGCATGCTGCTCCGCTTCCAGTTTACAGGCATTTACAAATAATGTACACTACATGTGGGGGGTGCAATGGCAACAGGGATGCATCGCTTTAGCAGAGCTGCTAAAAAAAAAAAAAAATCACCCGACAGAAATGTATAAACCGATCTCTCTATGTACAATTTAATCTCTCTCATTGTCAGATGTACCAGGCATGCTTAGCTGCATGCAGGGGTGCAGTGGGGGCTTAGATACTCAGCCAGATTCAAGGGGCGGGGGGGGGGGGCGGCAATACTTTACTGGGGCCCTTGGATATGTAAAATTATACACTATAGGGGGTAGGGGTGACATTTTGTTAGGGGGCCCAGAATTTCGAGCTACGCCCCTGCTCACATGTTACGGCACTGTGTTATGGCTTTGGCCAGTTTACTGACGCCCCTCACTTCCAGGCTGCTTCCTCATTCATACATCGTAGCCGCCCTGCAGCAAGACTCCAGCTTTCCACACCATCGGTTATAGTATTTAACCACGGACGGTTATCCTGCGCTCAGCTTCGATCTGATATATGGAGTGATACCCCCCCCCCCCCGCCGGTGCCACTTGAATGGAGTGGCCCAGGCCCAGCCCATTCCCCCCCCCAGTGCCACTTGAATGGAGTGGTCCGGGTCCAGCCCACTCCCTCTTAAAGGCACTTCTCGCTCTCCAGGCCTGCGCTCCTCTACCTTGAGTCCCAGAGAACAAGCTGCATGGCAGCAGCGTCCCGCCCCGGAAAGCCTGAACGCGCGCAAGGACAAAGCGTGAGCGAGAGCAGACGGGGGTACACACTGTGGCAGGCAGAGGGGGGAGTCCACGTACCCCTATGGAAGCATTCAAGTCCCCCATAGTCACCTGCTTGGCGCGTTCCATGGCCTGGATCACCTGCTGCTGGTGCTGGCGAGGAAGGGAAGAGAGAGAGGATCTTGATGAAAAATAAGGCTTTAAGGGACCTGTAGAACATGGCTTTTAAAGAAGGGTTTAACTGTATGGCTCCTACCCACAATGCCCCCCAGAGCGAACACACTGAACAAATGATCACTGTATTCAGTGTGTAATGGGAATGTGATATTCTCAAATGTGTGAGACCGCCTACTATGGGCACAGCGGCCACAACTTTAAGCTTGGCGCACAGACACACAGACACCACTAGGGGGCCCATGCCAGAGCAGACGTGTGCATCGTTTCCATGTCACTCCCGCGAGGAGGACCCAGTGCTCACCTCCTGCGACAGGAAGGGGACGAGCTGGGCGCAGATCACGTTCAGCCGCTTGGCGATCTCCGTCTGCAAGACAGGAGGCCGTGTCACACGGAAGGCTGGGGGGGGGGGTCAAACCCAGATCGACACCCCCCCACCCCCCGCAGCCGAGCGCACACACAAACACAGGAAGCCCTGCCAGCACAGCGCGCGGTAAATATTTCAGCACGCCGCATCTGCTCTGCATGCAAATTCAGCACGAGGGAAGCGAGTGAGCCTGAAATATTTACCGCCAGCATCTGGTGTCGGCTTGGGCCACGACTTTCAGTGGGCGATACCTGTTGGGGGGGGGGGCGGGGGGGCGGTTGGGGTCAGGGGCTTAACTATGGGAGTCAGCCTCGCCCAGCTGAGCCAGCGCCCACCCCCCAACATCAGTGCACCAATTAGGCCGACGGAGCACCCCGTGCTGCGTCAGACAGCCAGTCAGATGGCGCCGTGTCCCCAGCACCACCCTAACTCAGCCACATGATGGCACCCAAACGAGTTCAGGCCTCATGAGACAGCAAACGGCCCTCAGTTTACAAATGTAAGTTCCCCTCTCTGCCCAAGCCTGCCTCTGTGCACCCCCCATCCACTTGACAGGAAAAAATTACCCCCCCCCCGCCGCCATCATTCCCAATGCTGTCGGCACTCTACAAAAAAACACCAGCATCTTACCCTGTGAAACACAATGATTTCTTGTTAGAGAACACCAGCTACCAAATTACATCCTCAGGAGAGCGAGAAAGATTAGAGAGGGGGAAGCCAGAGAGAGAGTGTGAAAGAGAGAACTACAAAAAAGGAGTGTGGGAAAATGGATCGTCAGCATGGTGGGGCTAAGGAAGCGATACCCCATAAGGGGGAGGAAAAAAACAGGGCCGGCAGTGTTTGGGGGGGGGGGGGGGGTTATATTAGTAGGGACATCTGTAGTGAACGTCAAAATTGAAGGAGTGTAGGGAAGAGAAGCTACACGCTCAAAAGGCAGTGACCTGATTTGAAGTGAAATTCAGCTCTGACTGCTGGATGTGGGGGACCAGTGAGAGGTGACAGGAAGAGGGGGCATGGGGAGGGTGGCAGAGGGACAAAGGCACCTGTGAAGATGGATGGGCTTTCTGAAGACAAGAATATACCACAACTACCACGAGCAAGGCAGTCTGCTTTAACGCCTTTTACTGCACAAGCGTGCAGACTGAAATAATGGATCGGACATAACGAGATTGAATGGCGAGTGTGGGCAGGATAGTTCTGCAGGTGGGCAGGTCCCTGAGGAGGTCGGGGGGGACTCACCTGCTTGTGCATTTCAATGTTAAGGCCGTACGACATCTCATAGTACTGAAAAGGGGGGAAAGGAGAACAATTTAGGCTAAATTAATTTACTACACAAAGCAGCTCCTGCACAAGCCACTGGCTTATAACAAAACACGTCTGGTTCGGCAGTCCAAGTGCGATTTAACAAGTAAGCAAGGGTTTAAGTAGTAACGGGAGTGAGAATGGCAGGCGACAGGAGGGCACGGGCAGACGCTGGAGCGCTTCCACACACGGCGAGCCGCCAGCTTCCCAGCAAATAAGCTCTTCCTGACAGCTGGCTGTCGAAGCCACGCTCGTGCCAGGATTCGCCTGTTGCTAGGCAACATCTAAACTCCAAAGTCAGATGCCAAAAAAAAATTAAAAAGTAGTCTTTGCCAAGATGTATCAAGCGCCAACAACATACCGGCCCACGACAGTCATCTTCAAAGCTCTGGTCAGTACTCAACTTGGATTTTCTGGTGTTTATAATCTGGCTCATATTTTCATGTCCACTACCAATGGACTGTTGCCAAGTCTGCAACTCTGTTTAAAATTATCACTGCACTTCAGGTCTTTTTTTAAAAAAAAAAAACAACCTGATCATGGGCAGTGGAGAAACATTATGCCCATCCAGCCCTGGGCCACTCCCACAGCAGCACTAACTTATTTAGGGAGGGGGGCATCGATTGGTCACAAATTCCTTGCAGCTTGATACTTAAGTAATCTTGAATTACATCCCAGCTCAGCGAGTCTGGTAAAACGCTCCTCTTATGCCAAAGTCAAAGTCTTATTGCGAAAAGACTGAACTCAGCAGACTTGCATGCTGAGTCTAAACGCTGCTGCTGATTAGCATGGAAATTAGTGTCACGCAAAGGTTGGGTGCCCCTGCATTTTTAGTCTTTACTTGCAGCCCAGTAAGATTTAAGGCAGTGCGAACGAGTGGCTGATGCCGTCAGGTGTCTCACCATTACGTAATGCCTCTGAATCTCAGTCTTCTCTGTGGCCAACTTTTCACACTCCAACTTCAAACTGTGAGAGGAGGAAGAGAAATGGTGTATCGTAAGTCAACATCTCTTGAAAGCTCTACCAATCTATACGGACTTCTCGGGACTCAATACAGTGATCTGTGCGCACACACACACAGACACACGCACGCACACGTGCACACACACAGGTTTTATTTAATGGCCACATAGCACATGCATGCTAAGCAGTGTCAGAGGACCACATCTCATCGCCGCTTCGTCTTCTCCTGAGGTTACGCAGAACTTCGCAATCGTTCTGCTATCGTTTTGGACACATCCGTGGTGAGTCAGAATCTGGTTGGAAAAACGGCGAGTTTTCCCCAGTAAGACTCCTGCTCAGCTGCAACCACATCCAAGTCAACGACAGGCTATCAGACAGCAGGGGGTCCTTAGCAGAGCATGCAGTTCTCTTAGTAAGCCTTTCCCCCTCCCCTCCATCCTCCATGACTCGCCAACCCCACCCCACCCTCCAGCTGCTCTCAGCCACAATGACTTGTTTTCTGGCTGCAGATTTATGTAGAGGGAGTGCGTGAGCCCAGGAAATGAGAATATGATTAATGCGGCTACATTAGAGGCCCGCGACAGGTAAGGGGCTCACATTCGCTCCCCTTCAGCGGTCTCGTGGAGCCGCTGAAAATTGACTCATTTATCACTGTAAGCTTGGGGGGGCAGGGAGGCGGGTGGTGGCAGGATTAAATTCATTCCCCTGATAGATTTTATTATCGGGGAACCATCACCAGGTAAAAGCCCCCCCATGCAGAATTTCTGAAATCTGGTAAATTGACACGGGCTTGTTTGAGGCGGCTATATCCGGTAACATTCAGTGTTGCTACAGACTACTGGGGATGCTGAAGTTGCTGTGTTTTGCAACAAATATTAATATATGTCAAAACTCTCAAACTTAAGAGTGGCAGAGAACTAGGCTTGGAGGGCTGATTAAAAATATTGCGTGAAGCCATTACAATCTTCGCAGCAAAAGTATTTACGGAGTGGGGAAACTGAGCGTAATACATGCATATACAGTAATATAAAATCAGCAGCCCCTTACAGACTCCTAATATCCAAACTGAGCTGGAAGCAGCACAAAACCTCAAATAAAAATAAAGATGAGTGCTGTACCGGTTAAACAGCACACTGTCTGCGTCTCAGGCAGGCAAAGCATAGCTGCTCAGTCATACCACGCAGCCTTAAAACATTCGCATTTCAAATCCCAGATGATCTTCTGTCAGCCTCCAATTCAAGGAATTTGAATTACTTCTGCAACTATGAAGATACCTAAAATGATGAACATTTGAAAGTAATCCGTTTGCTTTGCATCTGCAACAACTCCTAGCACAATGTCTTCCAACCAATCAAATGAAAGACTATTTCATAATATTTAGAGGCTGATCCCGATTATGCCACAGGCAATAGTGCATAAACAAACAGCGTTGCATGAAAACCATGTGTTTACATACGTGTTCAAAGCTAGGAGCGGAAGACTGACTGGCTGAGTACAGCAGAGAGGAGGGGGCCGGGCATGCATTTCAAGCAGGAATTACTGCCAGTGATAATTAGTCCCCGGCTGAGCGGCAGAGAGACTGTGACAGGGAGGGGATCGGAATGACTGAGGTGCACTGGCGTGTGCGGCCGGTCTCATCCCCATGGCGACAGCGGGCCAGGCGCTCCTGTGTACCCGCTACAAAGCTGCGGACTCCCGTGTCCAGACACCTCTGCTGCCTGGACGGCATGCGAACGCACACAAACACCGATGCACACAGACAAAAAACCGTGGCATTTCTTTCAAATATTCAAGTGCAGAATAAAAGATATGCGCACTGGAATTTAACCTTACGCGGTTTCAGAGATGCCGAACTTTTGTAATTAAAATATCAACTCACACATCCGCTAATGCTGGCCTTTTGCATGTTTATAGCCCACACTGAACCATGTTTCTGGATCTGAACACATTTTATCATCCGTATTATCAGACGCATTTACCCTGACAGATGGAGCACAGGACAAATTTCTTATAAAAACTGCATTCATAAGTCCAGTTTGGATTCTTTTATACGCGTTTTTGCATTTTTGAAACCGTAACAACGCACCTGTGTCAGGACATTATGAATGCAAAATGTGTCACACACAGGTTCAAGTTCAGAAAGTACAAATCCAGACCAAGATTTTGTTTCAGCCAACCAGTTGAGTATGAATAGTCACAGTCACAGAGTACTCAACTGGTTGAAACAAAACCTTGGTCTGGATTTGTACTTTCTGGAACTCTGAACTATCCACCTCTAGTATCATGTAAAGTCTGAATTTTTGACATGAAATAAGACTAGGATAGAGGAATATAAAATATTTTAAACCAAGCCATACCGCGAACTAGCGCCTTTCCATTGCAAAGTATGCAAGCGGTACCTTGCTGACACAGCCCTGCTCAATAGCAGGGCCGAAAGCATGACCAAACAGAGCTAGCTGATTGGTTGAAATGCTTGGAGATACCAGTGTTCTGCACATAAATTATCTGAAGTAAAAAGCATATATTCTATATATTATTCATTATTAGTAGTATCGTACATCACAATGTATTGATGCATTCCTGATAACTCGGAACTTGAATTTCCAACCTCCTACTTAAAAAATACTATAGAACAGGTGAATGGAATGGATTAGTAATGCAAATTTATGCAAGCGAATGCTAATCAAACTAGCGTTTGATTCTTGCATAACATATTGATTCTCATAGATGTGCTTGCAAAAATTAGCACAGACTAAAAATAAAAATAGTAATAATTGCACGTAGTAAATCATGGCGTACACCACGGGAGCAGTAAATAAGTACCTCTTCAGTTTTACACCACTGCGAGATGATGTCAAGCTTCACTCTCAACTGTGTGCATAGACATATATATGACACACACACTCACGTGTGCGTGTCCAAGTTCGTCTGAAAAGAGAGTGATTAACCATATTTAACTATTCAAAACATGAGTTTTCTAAGTAAAAGAGCCAAGAGGTAAAAATACCTTCGCTTGTAAATCCTGACCTTCTTGGTTGTAATTAATCCCTTGTATATAATGTACATTTTTTCGTTGTCTTTTTTGGCACGTCTAGTGTATCGTGTGATCGCCCCGTATTGAAAAATAAAATGCTAAAAGCCATTTTAGCATCGACACATTTCCTGTGGCTCGACTTATTTCTGGGTAGTTTTACATTTTTATGTTTGTTTTATCTGTATTAAATTATGATATCAAGTCTGATGGCTTGTGTAGTACTTCTGCTTACTTTAGACCTATTATTTTGTGTTAATGAAATAAAATGTAAAATTATGCATGCATAAACATGCAAAAATGATCTTAAGCTCAATTGGGTGATTCATTTCTTTTAGCTCTACGCAGCTAGCCACCCTCCCAGTTTAACTATACAATTTTAATACTTGGGATGCTAGAGAGGTACAGAAATGAGCGATATAAAATATATATAATATAAAATTAACTGTGTAACTAATCAATCACACAAGAACATACTAAATGACTGTGTAGCCAGTTCCCATAAATCGTATATTTTATCAAATTTTAAATATCGCCAAAAAGGAATTTAAAATAGGCCTATATATGATAACATAAACCTATACCATGAGTAACAAACTTGGTTACGGTACGGTTAATTTATGCATCAGGATTTCAGAAATATAGTTCCCTGTTTCTGTTAGTTAGCCAATGCCAGCTAAGCTTTGAGCCGTTCCATGCGCGCAGGCTTGACTGGAAAACAATGTCCCAATTCCCAGGGAATGCCTTCCAGCAGCAACAAACCTGGCGTGCGCAAAGAGCGATCATCTTCCCACCGACAACAGGGGTTGTCAAAAACAAGACGTTGCTTACCAATTATTTTTACAACCTGCAAAAGGTGTGTCCAGAAAAACAAACGGGTCTCCTTAGTTGCGGTCAGACATTAACATGTTAAAATAATCGTTTTGTGCAAAGCAGCCGCTCGACCCTGAACGAGGCTTCACCGCTCGGGTCATTTTCCCCAGTTTGGTTTCTAAACTACCATTATGTGTGAAATTTGAAGACTGAACCATCGGTTGCAGCGTTTCGGGGGGGGGGGGTTGTTCTTGGGAGGATAAAAAGAAACAGGATCCTGACGCAACACAGGCCCATACAAATGATCGTGGGCAAGTGGATAATTCTTTAAGGGGGGGGGGGGGACACCCTTGGCGTCGCCACTGGACCATATAGTGCTATTGTATTCAAAATGTTCTCAAACACTAAACATCTTCTGTTTCACTTCCTTTTAAAAGAAGCTTGCTATAACTTAATATAAATCGGTTTTATTTTCTGATCGTTTTAATTAGTTTTATTTTCATCAACTTGATGAAACTTGGATTTATTTTAACAAATAAACTATTAGTCAGTGACTTATTTTACATACTGATTTAAATCATTTCGACATTTGGAATAAACAGACCAGCCAAAAATGCTTTAAAACGTAACGGCAGAAATGTAAAATTTACTAGATGTGACATTTGCATTGCTGTTTCCTAACAGGTCAATCCAGTCAGATTAATTAGAAGCTGGTTTTAGCGACAGTATACCCAAGGGGTCGCCGGGTCCAGAATTAAGAGGTTCATTTGAGATAATTGCAGGAGCCGGCATCGGGTGACTAACCGGAAATCTGCACTACACAGCAATTTAGAATGTGCTCTTTTTTTGTCATTAAGGAAATAATTCACTTATAATATGAAGTCTGATAATCTTGTCGCCAAACTAATAGTGCACATCTCAGTTTACGATGCTAGCAAATTAATACTTTAGAAAGTCATGGAAAATAAGAAAAGACGTTTTCGAATTCGAAATTTCAAAATTCCATAACAATTTGATTGTGGAGGCACATAACACGGAGAGGTCCCCAGCTTCCTACGACAACGTCACCACTGCCCACTCTGACCATTGATAACTAACTGAAAGCAGAGTGGGACCTGGAACTAGCAAACGGTGGGAGAAGTTCACAGTTGCAGATAAAGACAGACAGGACTAGACCGGGATAAAAAAAAAAAATTTTAAACTGGCCCTGGACTTTGGAGTCTTCCACGATGAATTTTACCAGCACGCAAACCCATGGGCCCACTTGGAAAATGCCTGGAAATGCCAGACAGCAAGTTCAGGCCTGGGGGTAGAGTAAATGAGAAGCACCATCCACAGTAACGCTGACCCAAAAACACTGACGTTACTTTGCACAGTGGAATGCTCGCTTTCATTTTATCTACTGATACAAAGAACAGGTTAAGATTTGCAATTACATTCTAATCACCATACAAATCACACAAACCTACAGTCCTTCTCACAAAATCCATACGAAATCCAAATGCACATCAGGGCAGCTCACATTTGAAAAGCTACTTCACAAGGTCTCCCGATTTCCCTCTGACACACCAGCGTAAACAGCCTCTTCACCGGAGGCCAAAAATGGGACCTGATCCGTAAGCCGTCGGATTCCCCATAAGGTATGCCATACTACGTAAGATCCTGTCAAACATCATCACTCATCCTAGTCGCTATCGGTAACCACCTCTGTGGAAATCGTCGCAAATTGGAAATTATCATTTATGTCATTCACAAAGAAACAAGCGCAACATCATATCAATTTGGTTGGAAAGTAATTATTGGTTATCTGAACGCAGGGAACACAGGTGGTCGTCATACATTGTTTCAAGAAGATCCAGAATGACAGCAACTTCAGATGTTACCAAAACACTAAAGTCACTAGACTGTAAGGGGAGACATAGGGGTGTGGGAAACAAAGAATGAGATTCCTGCCATATTTAACCCATTATTAAAAACCACAGTAACTCAGGTCTACAATACAGCTTGATAAAGAACAGGCAGCTAAGTATAAAGGCCACAATTATCATACTGACAGGACCAATCAGCAAAAAAAATACTAAATACAGGAATATGTAGATACACTTTTTGTACACAGGTTGTATGTGATGTTTTGAAGCATAAGAAAGCAAGATTTTCATTCATAAAATTATCTAGAGTGCAACACTTATTATTTCATCTATTTAAAACCTGAATCAGTTTCATCCTGATGACTAATCACCGCATATGCGTATATCAGTTAAATTACAGCATTATTTTTAAATTTCTAAATCAGCGAGTCCCATCTGAGGAAATGCTGTAAATATCCTGTTATAGTTGCGGACCAGAGGAATCACATCTGCCGGATTTTGACTCAAAGATAAACGCAAACTTTTCAACCACACACAGATGTATAAACCCCAAAACCACAACCACGTAGTTTGTCACACGCAGAATGGGGTGGTGGGCGGGGGAGGGGTGGCCGCATGATGACATCACCACACACACTGCGCTTCAGGCGTGGAAAACTTAAACTGCAAACCCCATTCCAAACATAAGTAGGGTGTACCGCACGAAGTCTGTGGTTTATATTTAAGTACAGAATGCAAAGTCTTATTTCCAGCAGACGTAAGCTAGGTTGCTGAGCTTTTGGAACATGGGGGAAGCTCAGATGTTTGTTTCAGTTTCATTCTCCATGGACGCACGTGAGACACGTGATATGACGATCTCATGCATCTGTGTGCCGGACGTGCCTCTAGAGAGCGTCTAAGGGGACACGCTGCGTGCCGGCCACCAAGGCGCACGTAGGCGAGAGCACCTGCAGGATTTCGGCAATCCGACCGTTTAGGGCCTTGCTTTTACCGCTAAAGGGTCCTCAAAGGCAGCCAGTTGTCATTTTTCCTTAGAAACAAAAATATAAATAACATTGCGCACATTTCAGCACCATAAATAAAGTGGGCTGCATTACTCAAGGGGATGAGGCCGGAGCGACCTTCCATATGGCAGCTTTAACTCATCAGGCAAGTTTTACCGGCCGTCTCCCTCCCGCTCTCATGAACACAGAGCTCACATCAAAGCCTTAATCAGCAGCTCCATTTCTCTCCCGCTCCCTAACCCTCCAGGGGTTTGCAGACGGTTCGGCCATGATCAATACGCCTCGAAAGGAGCTCCACTCCTGATTGCGCAGATCTGGCAGTGTGGCTTGGCGGATTGGGCACCCCGGCACGACCTGCTCACTGGGGAGCCAAATTATGTGTCCCTCCCCCATCCCATCCCATGGTTACGCAAAGGGACAGCATCTGGACCGATGCATGGTGAAGATCAGACGGTGATGGGCCGCAGTGGAGCCCACTCTTACTGACCGGAGGGACCTGATTAATTCTGGCCCGTTACAATCGCACAGGGAGATGTGATGTTCGTGTCCGGGTTACGGCGTCCCGTGACGGGGGCGGCAATCAGAGGCGAGGCATATAAAAAGCTGCAAGTTCACAGCAAGGACTCACAACAAGCACCGAGCGCAATATGACTGTCGGCAAAGTGGTTTTGGCTTTGCCCAAAATAGCAGCTCACTTCTTCCTCCATGCCGCCCCCCCCCCCCACCTCCCAGCAGCCATCACGCCAACAAGGGCCAGGGGGAAGATGAAGGGCAGTTCATGGCACAGTGCTCCCATGTCCGATGAGAGCAGAAGGGCGAGCTTGGTAAAGGCGGGCCCAAATGGACTCCCGTTTCCCAGCACCCGTGGTAATGATCAATCAGAGGCTTTGTGGGGGCAGATTTAGCTGAATCTGGCCTGTGGAATGAGAACCAGGGCCGTGTGAAGTTGCGTGGGCAGGGGGAGGGACCAGCTCTGGATTCCTGCATTCCTATACGTCAGATGGCAAGTCAAACATCGATATATATAAACACAGAACAGTGAATGCGTACACCAAACAGGAAAACCTCCCACACACCCCCCATCCCTCCACGAGCCTGACAGCCGCTAAACATCACACTTCCCTAAAGTAGCGGAACAACTCAACGCCAGCAAATCAGTAACTGCCCAGATAGCGAAACTGAAGAGCCCAGTCACCCCCTTCACTCCCAGTCATCACTGATGTGCTCATTGGTTCTCCAGTCCCACCCAGCACTAAGTGGACTTTCCAGCCAGAAGGGTTACAGACTTAGAAAAATCAACAAGCAGCCATGGTGAGGATGGACCAGTGAAAAAGGGGTGGGGTAGGGAGGGGCAAGCCACTTGTCACCTCACCCACAAGAAATGCCCGGGGTAACACCCCACCTCCCAGCCTGATAATCGACCACGGCAGCTTGGTGGCCTGCCGCCATGCCAGGGCAGCACATAGCCACAGCCTTGGATCTGGGCCGGGACCTCGCCAGTAGCAGGTGAGCATTACTGGGACGCCACAAACGAGGACCAACAGACACGCGGCCGCCAAGCCAAAGAGTCAAAGCACAGCGAGTCCCAGGAGCTAAATGTAGGAGCCGGAGGAAGCACCTCTCCGCGAAAACAAAAGGGGACAGGTGCGCCCCCCCCCCCCCCCGTGGGTTCCAGTGTGATAGCGACATTCAACATGGTCAACCTGTGGAATGTGAACCCATAAAACATGCTCCTTCTTTGAGTAATGAAAATGAGTTAATTTGAGATTTAATTAAACGTTCATACAGCATCGCAAAAACCAAAAGCTAGTTTGTCGGGGCAGATACCGTATGAAGGTTATTCACAGTAACTGGGCAGTGAAGTCAGCGTGTACTGGAATTTCCCTAAATTTAAACTGGAAACTAAACGACCAGCATATTTACATTCTCACTTCAGTATAGATACACATGCTAGATAACAGTCTCTATCTTAAGTTGGTTATACAGACACACATACACATAGTTATTCTGTTACCTGGAGGGTTCCGGTGAATATTTATAATACAGTATTAAATATTAATGCAATTCCCATTTATACATAGCATAATTAATACTCCATGTTGTTAAGACAAATGACTTTTGACTGAACAACATAAATTCAGGTGCAGAGCAGTCTATCAGGCTGAGGGTTACTCCAGCAGCCGGGGGAGGTCACCAGCAAGCGGGCCAGCAGACCACCCTACCTTTGGTATTGTGTCTGCAAGAACTGAAACTCATCCTTGATACGGTCCAGGGTCTCTGGATAAGTGAGCTTCAGAGACTGGGGGGCGCCGGATGCAGTGGCTGCCGCAGCCATGGCCGCCGAGGCCGAGGACCCCGGGGGTGGCTGAAGAGGTGCCTGCGGAGAAAGCGCAATGTCACAGGTTGGAGATCCAAAAACAAAACAAAGCAGTCAAGACATTAAAAAAGGGAATTCCATTTTCAAAAACATTCCCTGGGAAAACGTGCAGTGTGTGATCCTGCCATTTTTATAAATAACACGCCACAGCTGAAAGCAAAGAAAATCGAGGATTCAAAGCGGATTATAAAGGCGTCGTCAGAGGAACAGGGCAGATAAGGGAGAGGGAGGCCTGGCAGAGGGAACAGCAGGGGGCCAGGGGAGACGAAAGCAAGGGGGGGGCAAGACGCAAAGCAATGGCAAGGTCAGGGTGACTCGGGCGAGATGGGAGGTGGCAACACAGGGACACGGGGGAGAAAGGAGAGCAGCCAATGCACACAGAAGAGCAGTGCCCGGCTCACTGGAAATGGTGGGGTGGGAGGGGGCCCCTGACAAAATAAGAGCAGTTTTGTGCGAAGCCAGACCTCCAAAAAAATAAAATAAAATAAAAGTACCACAAGGCCCAATACCCTGGGCAGCAGTCCAAACTATCCCCCCCCCCCCCACAGGACTCTTCAATTAGAAGTCAGTAATGTAGAAACGGAGGCATATAAAGTCCTCCCCCCTATACACTGTTTGACTCTCTCTTTCTGGTTGACAGACCCATAGGCACTCCCCCCCTAGGCATGTAGTAAATAGCCACATAGTAAAATAACTGATTTGAACCCCCCCCCCCCAAAAATGTTTTTACCAATCAGACACATAGCCAGGTGGTGAAATGGTGAAATTCTGAGTCCCCCCCCCCCCCCCCCCCCCCACCTCCCTCCCCCCCTCCCCCCCCCCCCCCCCCCACCCCCCCCACCCCGCAACGCCCGACCCCCGG
>JAAGVU020000032.1:4914367-4933405 GCA_011763525.2 Mormyrus iriodes
CCCACACACACTATTTATTTATAGCTATGCCCCCTCTTCCCCCAGAACCCCCACATATAAGAAAAGTCTGAGGAGGTGGCAGCAGAAGATGCCGGAATGTAACAGAAAATGATCATCATTCAAAAAGAATGATCATTTCAGCAAGTCAGCACTCTCCATAAAACTTACACAAATTAGGTGCAATTAATTAAAAAGCTGCTCTGGGCAGTGTAACAGGAACCGTCTAAAACAGAGCAAGTAATGCATAGTCAGGCTGAGGATGTCTTACGGATGACCCAGTAGGGGGTCCCTCCATCAGTAAAAGGAGGATTGAAACACACACACACACACACACACACACACACACACACACACACACAAAGAAACAGTGATGAGATATAACCGGTGTTAAAGGACAGCATGTTTTTGCAAGGTTATGGTCAGACGTGCTCGGTACAGCTTTCAGGGTGTGTGTGTGTGTGTGTGTGTGTGTGTGTGTGTGCGTGCGTGCGTGTGCGTGTGTGTGCACAAATGCATTTTTGAAATTACATCGGTGACATCTGGTCCCCACATAGTGTGATAAAAACGTGCAACTTTTCCAGTCCCCACAAGGATAACCGCAATTGTGGTCATTTGCTGTGACTACGGTCAAAAAAAATCCCTGAAAATGCCTAAAGTCTTGCATTTTGTTCACTTTCTTATGGGTAAGGTTAGGGTTGGGTAGGGAATAAGCCCTTAGGGATGAATGGACGGATCCCTCAAAATATGAATACAAACATGGGTGTGTGTGTGTTGGCGGTGGGGGGGGTTGGGACCTGGTCTGCCCAGAAGAGGTGGATATGCAGCGAGCTGGAAACACAGAGCTGACACTGCCAGGGAGAGCACGGCCCCTCCGCTGAGCTCGGCAGAGGGCCCAGGCATTGTTGTGGCCTCTAACGAGCTCCGCCCCCAACCCTAGCAGCGGGACTCAATCTGCCGCCCTGATCCCTGCCCCAGGAGCACGGCGCTCTGCCAAGTCGTGCGCGGTAATTACTCCTCACCAGCCAGAGAAAGCTGTCCACAGGACGGAGACGGAGCCATTTAGCGGGGGAAGCTTTTTCACCTGCCCCGTCTCCACCCACCCCCCCCCCTCCAAATTGTAAGAGAGGAGGTAGGAGAGGCGTAAAAAGAGAGGAAGAGAACACCAGCCAAAGTGGATGTCAGCTTAGACGGCAATGATGGCGAGACGGTGTTCAGGGGAGCTGAACATCATTCAAGGGAGCCCAGCCACAGTCATTTACAGCTCAACACAAAGAGCTGGAGAGAATAATCATTAACACCAAGCAGCAGTGTCGATTCATGGTCATGTGAAGCCTCCTTAGCTCCAGAAAATACAAAATAAGGGGCCAGGATTTAGGCTGACAGCAGACCATGACAGCAGAGAACACGGGCATAGGTTTGGTTGGCCAGTAATAGGGACCAAATCAAGCCCTAAGCATGAATCCCCCTAAACGGACACAGTACTCCCAAGTCCATACATCCATACACAATTCTACATCATTGAGAGAGAAGAAATATCCAGGTACAACATTATGAATGTTGTAGAGATATAAAGCACAAATATCGTCGTAATAACTCAGCCAATGGATCTATAGCACATCGGCGAACACCGTCACATTTGGTATCCGGACCTTGGATAACCTCACATTAACGACAGCGTGAATGAACGCGCCGTTTCCTCACAGCCCGACAGATTTCTCGTATCTTCTCTTCAGAAAAGGCGCCATTAAGGCTCTCCTGTGCAGGGTCAGCGTTAATATCCCCACTGCGATCAGTGCGACATCAGCAATTCATTGAAATCGCACTGACGGAATGTCCCCTCCCATGATGCACTGGGAGGCTGGGAAAGGAATGGCTTTAAACTGGGGTTTCATTCACTCTATTGGTTTTATATGGGGGGGTTGGCAGCTGGGCCGCCATCCGATCAGCTGGGGCTACGTACTGCCAGCAGCCGCTGCAGTTGGTCTACAGCGTATAGCAGCTTGAGAGCCTGGATGCTGTTAGAAATTCCTCAATGACAAACATGTAGGCACATGTTGCCCAGAGGACCGTGACCACACCCTTCCCATGTTCCCGGGCTGTTTACCCCCCCCGTTACAGATACCACACCAGTCACATCGGCCTCTGATCCACCCTCCCATGCCCACACGCAGGCATGGTCATAAACACACAGAGGTGCATACAGAAACACATACGCAAGAAAAAAAAAACACACACACACACGCTGTGCTGCTGCACTGGTGGCCCACTCGAAACGCCATGCAATCTGTCAGCAGCACCCTGTCATCAGCGCCCACCCGCAGTGCCTCGCACGCATATCACACAATCCCTGCTCCCTCACCCCGTACGCCCCTCCACGACCAAATAAATAAAAACAGCGAATCAGACACAGGCCGTGGAACTGAAGACACTCTCGGTTAAGCCCTCAACTTAGCTTTTCTCCATCTCCCACAACCCAGGAGCATGCCCGCATGTGTTAGAACCCAAAATCCCACAGACGTTCTGACAGAAGGCACAACCCGAAACACCAACAGTGTCTAGCGATAATTCAAAGTCACCAGAAACTGCAAACAATCTATTGAACGTTGCTTTGGCGATCACGGCCAGTGGGCACCATATTCAAACACCAAACATACTCCTTCAAACCAGGGGTGGCCAATCTGATCCGCAAAGGACCAGTGTGTATGTAGGTTTTGGGATAACCTTTAGGTCAGCTGTGCAAACCCAGGTGTGAGGACTCTTCAGCCAATCAGCCCTCTAATTAGTAATCTAATTAGGGAGTTGCAGCGAAAACCCGCATACACACCGGCCCTTTGCGGATAAGATTGGCCACCCCTGCCTTAAACATTCATTCCTGAAGACATTTGTAACTAAGGTGAGTACTGTTAAAATGGGACACCTTCTGAAAATTAAATGAACACTGAAAAACATATCCCAAGTCCAAAACTAAGGGATTACAGACTTGATACCAGCAGAGCAAGGTCCACTGACAGCTCCACTGGGGGGGACACTTCACTCACTACCTCGAAAGTCCTTCTGCTTAGTCTGCCTGCAGCCCAATTCTTGCACATCGTTAATTACTGTAAATCAGAAATCAACTGGTAACAAAGCCCCGATCACGACCACACCAAAACTGGGAATGGACCAGGGGTACAGCGGGAGTGAGGATTTAGGAGATCTCAATTAGCCACTGACCATAGTCTGCAGACCCGGCTCCTCCTCAGGGCCGACACGCAAATATCTTTTTTTTTTTTTTTTGCTTATTGCCTCTTATACTAAGTGTTTGTAGTTCAAACCTCTATTACATTCCCATTTCAAAATAAATTTTCAACAACAAGTAGATATTAACATTTGAAAGCGCTTCACATTTTCCGGCCCAATCCGATTCGCTCAGGGACACTGTCACCCCCCATTGATCCCATGCCCCTTCATATTCAGGAAAATGCCCAGGCCCCCCGGCCACAAGCTAAGCACCCCCCCTCATTTTTTTGCAAGCTCGTTATTCAAATTTTGGTGCTGTCAAAATGCATTAGCGACGGGGAACAGCTTGCCTGTCAGCTGCGTTAATTGCTGTAGGTGCCTGGCTTTATTAGCTCACCGCTACGGGACCGCGTGTTCTTTCAGTCATGCGGCTTTCTGAGCCACACCTGCACGGCTTACGCAAACCGGGCCTGGACACGCTCTTTCCGCCGGGGTCCTGGCCGGGTGACCGGCTGCCACTGCGCCCACCACCCACAGCCGGCCGGGGGATCCCAGCCTCCATGCACGGACATCACAGCCACTTGCAAAATGACCGTCTCACCGCCGCGGGTTAGAACGAGAACAATGTCACGCAACATTAGCTTTACTTACAATGTCGTTTGGGGAAAAAAAAACATTAAGTTCAGATTTTGTCAACTTAATGATTTCTAACATTTCTCATTTGTGATCGTCGCAAGGCCGCCACACCCCACGAGACAGGGTCAGCACACATCAGAGACCATCTGAATATCAGAGTATACATAAAGAGAACTTTACTAGGAAATAACACAGTGCTACCTATAACACAAATGGGTAAAAGCTAAACATACAAAGAACTTTTCCGCATCAATCCTGAAAACCTGAAAACAGTTATAACGTTAACAATATTGGTTTGGGTCTTTTTTTGTCTTATAACCACTAAACTACTGATTTTACTTGTTGTCTGTCTGCTAAATCCAATCAAAATAAAAGTCCTGTTTGCTAAGCAGGATGCTAGCCGATGGGTATCTGCATCCCCCCTGCCTTCCCTGCCTCTGCAGCCCTGCAAACGGGAGCATCAATTTCCGCGCACAGTGCGAGCAAAGCCCCGCTTTCCCAGTGCCTAGTCGCTGAGCACTTCCTACATTTCCAGTTGTTGCTAAGTAACAAAGTGCACCAGAGTCAAATTGCACAAACTTTAGGCTACAACTTCCCTTAAAACTGGACCGGGTAAGAGCCATCTCCCCCATACTTTTTAGTATGAACATGACAGCATTACGGAATATGATGGAGTATTTCATGAGAGCCTGCATGATAAAGTTTTAAGAAATTCAGGTGTAAAATTGTTAAAGTTATTGTAAGGGAGGTTAATTCCTGACTAGGCTGTTTATGCACCCTGAACAAGTGAGGTTTAAACCATTCTAATAATTCAGGGCCAGAGATGTTGGTAACCCATGTAAATAACCTCAGACAGTATCTTTGTGTTGATATTGTATTTATCAACCACATTCATTGATCAATATGCTTTTTCAGCACTAAATTATTGGCAGATCAGAATAGCAAAAAACACATAACAGCTGTCCCAAAAAGGACAAATAGCATGTAGAAAAAATTGCTCAGTGAGCACAGTGCAGGTGGGTCTGTGCACACAGCCAAGGCCTTACTTTCTCGACAACTTCACAGCCAAATATATGGGGTGGGGGGGTGCAATCACTGCTACAGCGCTGACACACTAATGCACACGCACACACATCAACAAAAGTCAAAAGCATTTTGATGTACAAAGATTAAAGGCACTATATTATGTCTACTTGCCTTACCGTTATTTAACGGCTGCCTGCCACCCCCACATAGTACAGGGCCTGACTAATCAAAAACACCAAGATGGCTGCAGAGAGTCAAGGCAAAGTACAACATTTAGTGTGCAGCCGGAGCTGAGAAACTCTGTATTGCAAGAACACCACAGTTCATGCAAGTTTCATGAAACGCCACAGGGCCTGCCTTTCAGTCCCACATCATGGCATGAAACAAAAGACTTGTGGTTAGCGAGGCCGTCAGAATAGATGGCAAGCGCTATTACTTAGTACAAGGTTTTAGGGAATGAGGTTTTGCAGCAGGCAATCAATTGTAGACCTGTCTACACCATGAATGTTTTTTTTTTTACCAAACTGATTTTATTTTCTACAAAAATGCCAGGCTTCTATGTTTTTCAGCTTGGATAAATGTCATGCCATGCCTGTAATATTCTGCACTGGAATAACAGATTACGTTGGCTGCTTTGGATAGTGTCAGTAACCATTTGTAGACTAAATTAAACCACATAATGTTGGATTTTAAAACGGAGTAACTGTTTAACTGCAAATAAACACTTGACACATACAAAATTTTTAAAGTGGACAGAATTCAACACTTGGTATTTAAAAGTTCTGTTCCATAACTATATAAAAAAATCTAACAGCATTATTAAGAGTATAGATGCAATTAGATGCACTGTATAGATATTGTACAGATGTAAATATGGTTAAGGGGATTGTGGGGGAGTGCAATGCAGGTCCCCTGTGACCTTCCTCCAGCAAGACACTTGTCGGTAACTCAGGTGCCGTTTTCGGTATCCATAAGGTGCGACGACTCAGCCTGCGCACGGTGGGCTACACCTGACCCCGGGCTTTGCGGAATTAAATACACAGAGGTGTAAGCGCAGCTGTATCCTGGGAAACTCCAGTCTGATTTCGGGTGTAACCGAAATCGCCTTATCAGCTCACACGGGACGCGGTAACTTTACTAATTCCTATGGTGGGGCAGGATCACTTCGCCGGTTTATATCCATACCGGCTCACCAAGTAATAACAAAAGGCATTTACAGATAGTGCTTATAATAGCGCACATAAGTAACTATCGCGGTATTGCGGTTGGGCTCTCACGTCAGCACGTTCACCATTTTAACGATTTTTTTTGCCTCTGACACACTCTGACAAGCCTAAATGGGCTACATTTCGGTGGAAATTAGTACAAGACATAGTAGCAAAATTTGGCAACGCGACATCCGCTGCCTGAGGCAAATAAAGCGATCAAGCGTCAGTTCAGGCTACATCTACAGTAAATAACATTATAATACGTGGAACTTGATATATTGTTAGAAATTTGGTCAGAAGACCTTACATTCATAGGATAGGAGTTGTATAACTGTTGTAGCTATACCTTCACAAATTCAGTAAATGGCCAACATAAGCTTTATCTGCAAACAACGCATTCTTACATGAAATTACCCACTGCTTTAAGAACCGCTTCTGTCTATTGTAGGTAAATTAACAGACGATACTTGAGGTCGCATGTTGTGATGATCCATTATTTTGTAATCAAATAACGCTTACTGGTGTATATTCACTCGCTAAAGTTATGCTCATTTGAATCCAAGCAAACAAAATTTCAGGCACATGTGATCTTTACTACTACAAAGTGAAGCATTAATCGTAATTTTAAGAAGTGCTGTTGTTTTAACTCCGGAGCAATATACTCACCGGGGGTCGATTCTGGGGGTACATTTTTGGGGGTTGTGAGCCTTTTGCTTAGTCCGATTGTTTTTAGTAAACAAAAGATTCTCGAGAGAAATTGTATAGAGTATTTATTGTTGGCTTCAGAAATGCATCAGGCCCCGTTTCAAAGGCAATAATGGTAAATCTTGGGTCGCTTTACACATACCCTACCCAAGCCTTCCTTTGTTCTTGTTTTATTTAACACTGGTAAAAAGAGAAAAATAATAAAAACACACGCGCACTACTGGCTAGAGATTTTCTTAAAGCAAAATATTTGGTTTCACTCCGTGTTCAGTACTTTCTTGCTTAAAAACCTCTCGATCTTCAAAAAAAAAAAATCCGCAGTTGCCCACCTCCACGTATCTCCTTCGTACCAATTCTACCAAACAAGAAAAGGTGGCTATATAAGCTATCACCGAGCTGCCGAGACGGACAAGACATCCAACGCAAACGAAGCTTCCTTTGTTTCGCAGGTTTCTCCGGGCTTTTCAGAAAACTCACTCCTTCCTTCTCTGCTCAGCTCTTTCTCGCTCTCTCCTTCCCCTTCTGACTTTCAATGAATGGGGCAGACAGGAGTTTTCTTTCAGAGGGGGACAAGACGCACAGTTATCGCCAAAGTGTGATCAATATTGGGCAGGCTATAGCTAATAAGCTATGCTTCTCCTTCTGCGTTCTTATCCATTTCTTAAGGTTGTTGCCCACTTAATAAATACGGGTAGTTATTTGTTTCTGAATTAAATAATTCACATAGTTCGCGCGAGAGTTTAACAAAATAATATTTATTTAAAAATTGCCTATACTTAATAACAGAAATGGAATATATTTAACTTAATACTAATTAAAACTGGCAAATTCGATTATGTGCTTTTGTTTAAAAATATTCTAAGAATGCAACTATGAATACCCATTGGTTAATTCCACAATCTCGCACTTGTTTTATTGAAACCCTTGTTTTGCTATTTAGTGCACACTACTTGGTGTTTTTCACTTTTGGGATACTTCTCGGGAGCTTTCGGTTTTTCATGCTCATGTAAATTTGCTGATAGGAGGTGTGGGGGGGTGCAATGGAATTGATCAATGAATGAATGAACTCTCCACGTGGGGTTCGACCCAGCGACAATCAACACTGGAAGCACCAACCAATGAGTATTTACATACCCCACGTGGGTTACCCTATGTGCTTGTTGATTGGAGGATGACGGTGTCTCGCTGTTCTGCACGTCAATCAAGAATGGCAAAATGGCTGCCAGGAGGATTTAACTCTTTGGAGGCAAAAACAAGTGTGGGAGATGGAGTTGTTATGGTAATCGCAATTTGCATATATTTTTTGTCTACCTTTTTAGGAATGAATTGGTAGTACAGGGGAATCACATGTTAAATCATTGGTTGGACAGTTTGAAGGCATGAAAACATGTTATATTTAGAGTTCGCATAATTATTGTTAGTAATTAATTCGGCCAGAATATCGTCGTCTAAAGAAAATAAGTGATAGGTCAGACGGGAGCTCTTCCTCAAATATAAATACCATCGGTGTGTATCAAAGCAAACCATGAAAGTACCCTAAAATGTTTCAGTTAATAGATATTACCATAGCAGGAGGAAATATGATAGCTACGATCAGCAGAGAAGGTGGTCACAGGTAGGCGAGGGGGGCGTACGTGTTAAAAGTACCAACCAAAGGAAAATTTTAGTTAAGAGTCCTTAATGTATGTTTTTAAAGTTATGCCCCATGACACAAATTGTGGAAAGTTTTCATTGTTCACGCAGAGCAAAATAAACAACAATAAAACAAGGGACATAGAGAGAGACACGTAATCTCATTTACAAGCAAGGACATAAACCTGACAGCAGACAGAATGTAACACTCCCTGGTACATCAGCCCATGTCACAAAGTTTGTGCTTGACATACTTTGAGTATCACACTGTCCGCGATTCATAACTGACTATACTCAGCTGCCTACTCAAAATCCAGCCGTCTAATAGCACGGCAGGTTGTTGTGGGAGAGTAATAATTAACGGGAAAAACATAAACTAGGAACCAGGTACACCAGAGGGTTTCATCTTACGGTACACTTCAAGACCCAGCCGCTGCTGGATGAACCACAACGTCCTGTTTAGGCACGTTTTCTCTGTAACTTCAAACTGAGGCCAGAACAGACGAAAATTAAATTGTGTTGGTGCCACTCATATTTTTGTTGTTTCCCAAAAGTCTGTTGGGCATATGTTCTTGAAAAAGCCACAGGGATGCATTCAATGCAAGGGCGAATTTGCACATACAACTTCCTGTAGCTGTCCCTTAAAGCGAGAATATGAATATAAAAAAGGCAAATACTCGAGACATTTATTAGCATTGCAGTGACATGCCCCCTTCAGAGGTGCCCATAATTAGAGAGACAGATATTGGAAAAGCAAATTCCTGCAATTGGAAATCACAACCTGCCAGACGTGGAGCTGGGAAACACAAAGGAGAGGAAGAGCGGGAAGCAGGAAAAGGAGAAGAGGGGTAAACGGGACAGTTCAGAGGGAGAGAGAGACTAAGATTATAAATTTAAGGACTGAGGCAATTTATGTGGAACAGACAGAATGTGGGAGAGAAAAGTATGAAAGGCAGACTGTATTGCATTTTCTTCTGTGAATTTTAACACCCGTAGCTGCTTTCACGCCCTTCTGGATCGAGGGATCGCATTTATTATGCAGGAAGGAACGCAACGCATGGCTGTCCGACTTCTCTGGGTATTTCAGGTTGAAGCGAGAGCAGGGTAGAATGCATATGTGTGTGTGTGTGTGTGTGTGTGTGGGGAGGGGGGGGGGGGCATCATATTATTGCATACGGTAGAATAGCGGGAGTGACGATGCCGACGCAGAATTGCAGATGAGGTCATGCCTGGGGGAGGCGGGGCTAAAACCGACCCCGGGGGACTGCAGACCTGCACCAGGCCACAAATCAGCTCCGTGGCAGGGGACAACGTCCCTTTCATAAAGGTGTCACTACATCTGGGTCATGAGGTTTTGAACTAGGTCGCCCAGTCATATTCATATTGTCATGTAAATGATAAATGTCTGTGGGAAAATAATAAAAAAGATCACATCACAAAGAGTTGTGTGCCTCATATCTGTACAAATAGTTTGCTGGTTCTTGACAAACCTGGAGCGATGTGACCCGGTCTGATTTATCTAGCAGCGGCACACACTCTTTGTCTTTATTTGCTGAGGCTTTTTCCCCGTTTTTTTGTCCAAACATAAATACACACGCTGCCACGATTCCCACCCACCTGCGAGCTTCGCCGCCACCTGCGGCTTCCCCCAAGACTGACGGGCGGCCGGCCGGCGGGCCGCAGACAAACATCTGACTGGAAGGTGAGCTGCCGTTTGGTCTGAGGCGATGTCAGCTGCCATAATGATAGCGGGCGGCCGGTGGGGGGGGGGGGGGCACAAGCAGAGGGGAAGAGGGAGAAGGGAAGCCGACAGAGAGGACTTGATTAGCTAATCATTTTCCTGAACGAAATTACGGTAATGCTGTTTACAACAAAGCAAAACAATGCTGCATCACCATAATTATGATATCAACATTTACGTAGATAAGAGGCCTCTCGTTGTTCCGCCACTTATCGTACAACAGATTTATAGTAAGCAGTTTTACTTCATTAATATTAAAATGGTTCAACAGAAAGCACGTCACATTAACAGGGCAGGGGACGGCGGCCCATTGAGACCCCTAAGCCTCCTATGGACAGTTCCATGGGCTTTGAGGGGACTGGTATAGGGAGGTCTGTCAGGTTCTCACAGGACAGTGGGAAGATGGCACCAGCCCAGCATGGAGGTGACTGATGGGGAGACAAGGCCACGCTGTTGTTGTGTCCCCCCCACCCCCCATGAGACATGCGTGGTGTCAGTGCTGAGACAGCGGGGTGATTTATTGGGCCTCCACTCTCCTGGGAACCCTCCTCCCCCTGTTCCTGCATCCCCCCGCGGCCCCTCCTGACTCCTTTCGTCCCCTGGAGGAGGGTGGGGGTAATGACTCGCATTAGCGGCCACAAAGACGTGCACACATTCAAGGACGCACACACGCACACGCACGCACACAGACAGACATGCACGTGCACACACATGCACACACTCACACATGCACGTGCACAGGCGCACACACACACACAAATGTACGTAGACACAAATGCACCAAGACAGACCAATACGCAGAACTACCCACAGGCAGTTGTGTCCGGAAACTGTGGAATTCTACTTTTAATTCTTCAAGTCATATTCTCTACATAACAGCTAAAGAGCGCGAATAGACACCCGCCACTGAGCGAAATCCTCACGTCAGTTTTATACCGTTAAGTATTTCAAAGTATGATCTCAAAAACCCATTTGGAAGCCTTTGCTTACTGGCATGACGCAGATGAGGCATAAAATACACTAACACACACACATATACAGCAGACAGATTGGATTATATTCTATTTAATATCTTGTCACTGCGGCTCATATTCCAGAGTCGCGGTGTTGCCAGGAAATACCCATTTTGAAAGGTGAGTGACAGGAAATCAACACATCAAACTTCTCTTTGCCCCACGGACAGGCATTTCACAGCAGGCAGCAACATGCACGCCTTGAATAAACAGAAGTTGTGCGTAAATTTGCCTGTGCATTCACAGATCATCGATACATTAATTATTCTGGGAGCAGGAGGGTGATTGGTCATGGCGCCCATCATAGGGAAACGCGGAATACCTGTATCCTTCGTATATGGTGATATTTGTCTATTTATTACGTCGCTCAAGTATTGAGGACCAGTTACAAATTCACTGTGTCAATAAGAGATTATTATTATAGGTAATATCTAACATTGGACGATTGAATAGTTTTTGAAGGGGGAAATACGTTTAAGCATCTGTTGAGCTCCCCAGATCAAACTGATAACACATTACATTTTCCTTCAATAAAAGCCTACAATGGGTTCGAATCACTGCTCTTGACCGTGGTCTTACAATCTTTACACCGTTCTCCTTTTTCTGTGCTGTGTATAGCCTCTAATTAGGCACTCTCAAACGGTGAACAGGCTTTAAAGCCAGACGGCGTTACATGTATTATTGCCATGTACGCTGTGGATCTTATCGATCTATTGTAGTTTATAGTCTCTTTCGTAATTCAGATTTTGCTGCTGGGATTTTTTTTAGTTTATGTGCCGAAGTTCCTTGGTCAGAATTTCATCTCCAGGGACTTTCGCGCGTTGGCTGAGATTCAACATACATTTCCAGAGAACATCCTTGTGTGGGGCTGCTTTCTGTCTTGCTGTAGTCCTCTGTGATTGTGAAACAGTGAGTCAGGGAGATAAAATGACCCAACTAAATGCTGTTTTTTATGTGTAATATTATATCACTGGATCTAACCTCGTAAAGTTTATTAAGGGCCTCTCTCTCCCCTGCACCACGTTGTCTGTTTTTCAATATTTAACAGAGATTCTTCTGAGAGTCAACTATGTCATAGTCAATTGCCGCAATTAACTGTCTAAAGAAAATTTAGAAGAAGTGTGGCTTCGGTAATGTCAGACCTAGTAACATGTTGCTTAAATGACTGAATTGTGACATGGCTTCCCACCCTGCGCTTCCTGTAAGGGTACAGCGGATACTTCATGTATTATATCTAAACACATACGCATCCATCTTCTAACTGCTCATTTATAATTTGTTAAAACTGGCGAGACGGTCAGGAGGGGAGGAGAGCCTCACCTTAGCAAAGCCTGGCTGCCCCTCTGTGGCCGCTCACGGTAACTTCATTGTTTTCCCTACCGCCGGACTCGCGCTGTCGGTAGCAATGATCGAGAGCGAAACCGAACATTCACTGCTGTTTTTTACGTTAAGAGTTTCGGTAAAATGCTCATGTAGAAGAACTGTCGTGAATTTAAATGTACACTTTAAAACTGACTGTGTTTGAGCAGCAAATAGTATTTTTCGCCACTATTAAAAAGTAAACTACTTATGTCAGAAAATCAGGAATCGTATTTAGCGACGCCGGGTAGGCCATTATACATTATACACAAAAGATTATACATTATATGGCTATAGAGAAGTGACATACACTCTCTATACTGTACGATGATACAAAATATCATATTGAGATGTCTATCATGGATATGTTGTAAAGTAGTTTATCACTTTTGAAAATAAGGAATATTTCACATATTAATACTACATACTATAAATAAATAATTTAAAAGCTTAAATTTTTGGAGAGACTCTAGACTTTTAATCTAAGGATCTGAGTTCAAATCTCGGTAGAACCTCCAGAAATTTTCTTGTTGTTTGTAAGTAAGGGTACGGCACTGTCTAAAGGTGTGTTTGAACCTAGGTTACTGTGAAGATGTATGAAATGACAATTTCCGGAAGGTTGTTTATATGTCTTTTACACTTTAAATGTCAAAGTTATTCTGTAATTTCTATTAAATTATTTTATAACAATCCGATATTACTTTGAAGTTAATACGATCAAAACAATTTTTCTATGAAAAACATAAAACAATATTAATTATCGCGAGCAAATACCTAATTTTTCTGCAAAGAATTTGTTTCTGATGTGATTATTAATGTACTCTGATGTGATTATTAATGCACTGTTTCAGTCAAGATCTATGTTAATTCAATCGTTCTTTCGTTACGTATATTTAAAAGTGAATTTAATCGGATCGCTATATTGGTGTAATTGTTAAGTTTCCCCACCAGAGATCAGTGTATCTCGACTTCGTAGTCTTCATTCATTATCCTGATTGAGCATAGGACAAGGGGACTTTTAAAAGTCAGACGCATAAAGAGAAAAGCTTAGACATTTTCAAGCGATTGTTTTATTTAATATGTTTTCAATCACCATGACGCTCCAAACGGAATCTGAGTATAAATTATACAATATATATGAACTTTAACACCTATATTTCATGTTGAATCATTATTATTATTATTATTATTATTATTATTATTATTATTTAAAATACGTTCATCCACTTGACATGGCAGGGGGAGGTTACACCTTTACAGCCTTTGTTCAGCTTTATTGTGAACGCCTTTAGCCACAGTTTAATGAGGCATAAACGATGATGCGATAAGTGACTAAAGTAACAATATTTGCAGTCACAGGATACCTGTAATCAAATGTGAGGCACTATTATATTTGAAATTTAATAATTATAATCTGAAGAATTAGCACTGCGGGAAGTGGTAATTGCCTAAAATTTTCCATAAAATCTAAGATGACATTTCACAGTGTTATAAGTATAAACATGAAGAAACCACTAACTGCACTGGATATTTGCTTCTGTGAGTAATTGCCGGCATCCTTTCTAGGGTTTACTGTGCCTATTAACCTGTTATTTCAGAATAGGGTCTGAATTATAGCAATAATAATAAGAAAAGCGAGCAGGAAAAGCTGATGTATATATTAGCTTTATAGTAGTGTGGTTATCGCTGGACTTGAGACAGCATGTAGGTATTGAGGTCTGGAGCATTTCTGCTAGGCTTCCTTCGAGCTGCTGAAGGTGCATTTCTCTCCAGGAACAATACAGGCCTGGACTCTCTGCAAAAATCACCACGCGCAACAGCGCAGGTGACTGTATGAACAAGCTACAAGACAGGAGCGCACACTGCATTCAGGCTGCAATCAAGTACAAATATGTGCAAAACATTCCTTTGCTTACTGTGCTGCGATGAGAGATAACAGATAAGTACCAGATGTGTGTATCCAGAAAAAAAAACATGAATTGTATATGATAAGACTGTAAAGATATTTATTTTCAAGATCCTAATATATTCCAGGACATACTTTTATACATTTTTATACATTAGACATTCATCATCAATTGAGACAGATTAGTAAATGGCACTTGGTACCCAATGACCTTAATGATACAACATCATAGGTGGAGTCTGATGTTTGCACTTGGGGGGGGCAAGTAACCCGCATCCTGTTTATCTTATGCGTTGACACACATTTCTGATGCACACATAACCTATTAACCCTATCTTATATAGCTACCTATAAGGTGCCGTCAAACCGCTCATGCAAAAGTGCAAAATGCCAGCATAGAACATAGTGAAAAGCTGGTCTTGCCAATTAATTGCAATTTCGACTCTGGCGAATAGAAGGAGGCACTGCCCCCACCCCCCCCAAACTCTGCCCATGTACAATATCTCCAATCTTTTGGATTATAGACAACCAATACCCAGTGTATGGTAAATCCTGCTTTCCTGAATTCCTATCCAGTCAGCTTCAGTGTTTCCACCCAACACAGAACCCACAGTTTTGAATCAGAAGGTGTAAGTATATCACTTCATATTTGAATAGGTTAGACCCAATATGGATTTGGACGTAGACGTGGACGTACATTTAACAGAAGTTATCTTCACCAGAAAAAGGGACCTACAATTCTGACAACTGTTAGAAAAGAATACTTATGATCTAGATATAGAGATAGAATATGATGTCATTATACGTTATAGTGAAACAATCATTACAGCAGAAAAATGGCAGAAAAGAGAATATTAAATGACATGAATGATATAAAAGACAAGATCCTTCCCTATATACTGAATAAATGGCTGGAAGATGGATGGAGTGGTGGATAATTGTTTTGTATGTTAATTGTACCCCAAATATCTTAGGGACATTGAGAACCAGATTATAAAATGTTTAAAAAATAGCAGCACAGGTCAATATGCATCTAGGGTACAAAATACAGGAAATGATTTGTATATGATCTGCAGTAATTCTGCCTGATGTAAAGGTGAATGGTGTTGAAGGAATCCCTATGATAAACTATGCTGTGTTCAGTCAACGTCTCAAGCTCACACTGTCAACAGTTGTGCTATCTGATTGTATATTAGCATTTAACCTGAGAAAATCTACAGACTTACTGAACCAGTCAAACTACATGTTTCATCCTCTTGGGCCTAGATTTTAAATGTTCCATCCAAGGGACTTGCAAATGTGTTGGGATGCTGGAATATATGAAAATATTGCAATGAGTGACTCAAAAACGACTCACAAATTACACACTCCTAAGATCTCATGCAGTAATGAAAGAAAAAGGCTGGAATCACACTCGTAAAATAAAATAAAATAAAATAAAATAAATATAAAGATTAATGAATAAAATTATATTGACAAAAGCATAAATTTTAAGAACCATTTAGCCTCACTGAGGAATCCATATTGGACAAAAAGTTTGTCATTCATGTCGTTCTCTTCTTAACAACAACAACAACAACATTTTTAAACAAATTTAAAATGGAACGTTGAGGCAGCTAAAAAGATAATAAAATGATAAAATCTAACGCCAACTGACATCACAGTTTTGTCGTTTTTCTTGACGAGAAAGGAAAGATGGAAATTGGAATGTAGGTCACAGAACAACGTGACACAAAAAAAAAAATCCCATTTTATGGCAGCCTGTCACATTTTCAGCATTAATACCATGGCGACCAGTTTCTATCTCAGTATACATGTATGCATATATTGGTTGTGAGCTCTGTGGCCTCACACCTCCAAGACTGAGAACTTGAAAGCTGCATCTGCTCTGACACTATGGAGCTAAGCATGTTCCCTCGTCACGTGGGCTTCTCCAGGAGCTCCAGGTTTATCCTGCATCCCAAAGACGTGCAGTTAGGTTTCTTAGTGTGTCTAATCTGCACATTGTCTGTATGAAATCTAGCTATTTTTAGGAGCACCACGGCTGTAGGCACACACACATATAAGACCGTACATAAAACATCAACACAACCCTGCTTGTTTAGAACATGCTCATGTTGAAAGATTATCCATCCATCCATCCATCCACCCACCTACCCATCCGACTACCCTTGTACTATGCAGGATTCGATTTGATTTGATTCAACTCAATTCAATTACAGGGAAAAGGAAAGACAAAGAAATTAAAGAAATAAAGCCAGCTGATAACAGAGGAGCTCCCGAGCAGGGCTGTGGGGGCTCGGAGCCTATCCCAGAAGCAGCAGGCATAAGGCAGGGAGTAACCCAGGACGAGGTGCCACCCCATCACAGCTGAATGCCGTCCATCCATCGTCCTATTCAAAGTCGCTGGGGGTCCAGAGCCTATGCAGTTGAATGAGTATAATAAAATGTATATAAGCATTTGTCAAAATATATTTCTAGAACCTTTTTGACTCCAGTCTAAAACCTTGAAGGTGATGATACACAGGGCAACTTTTTGACCAACTGAGCAATGCTACTAAGCAATTGCCAACCAAGTGAGACAAAGGGCAACTTATCTGGATCTGGATGACCGTGAAATGTTGCCCACTGCTGGCCAGTGTCTTCTAGATTTGCTGCCCAATATCAATGGGAAAATGCCTGAGCAGCATTGGTCGGCAACATTAGCCAGCAACATTGCTCAAAAAGTTGCCCTCTGTATTATCACCCTCAGAGGTCTTAGTGTAGAGGAGCCCTTAAAGTGGAAACAAACAGCTTTGTGTCCTGCAGCTGCAGATTTCCAGTTTCTTCCAGTATTTCTTTCCCTATGGGTGGTAAAGCCACCCCCCCTCCAACTTAAGGCAGAGAACAGAGTTTGTATTTTCCAGGCCTTGACTTCTCGTTCTCCTGCTCCTCTAGGCCTGGCTCCCCTGCAGGCCCTCACCCCACGTCTGGCTGGGATGTCGCAAAGGGAAGTTATAAATATCTACAGAAGCTGGAGGCGCCATCAACTAATTCTGTACTTTCAGGTTGAATGTGAGGCTGCCAGCTTCTCCTTGGGGGAATATTCAGGTGCTGGAAACGCAGGTCTTACATCTTACCATTCAACAGTCTGAGACACAGCAGGAATGAATGACCAGTTACCTGTAATATTATGCATTTCAGAGCAAACCACAGCATTGCTGCCCTAGAAGACCACATAATTAAAATGCAAAGCCATCGGTTACATAATATTTACACTGGTTAAAAGCAGTTGTTTTAGATTTAATTAGGACCATCGACTGTTTACCTTGGTCATTTTTTTTCCTGAACCGTATGACCTTTCCTTTGCTCTGTTTCATAAATCAAGTAGATATGAATAAAGAGACAGTCGTATACAAGACTGGCCTGAACACCAACACTGCCAAGCCAACGCCTTAGGGGCTGACTAACAAGGCTGTTTCAGGTGATTGACAGGACAAGAAATAAATGGTAATAAAACAGAAATGTGTATAACTAATCTGCTTGTTAATACCCTGCTTGATATCCCTCTGTATCCTCGCAATGAACCTTGCCAGTAATTTTGGGTTGTGTTTGTTTGCGATGCCTTGGCAGTCAAACCTTAGAGACCAAAGACTGGGAACCACTTGTTTGTTATGCATATTGCCACGGGACAAGGAAATCTATTTACAGAGTGGTCTTGGCACATAGTCACACAACAAAACATGACTTGGGCAACGGTATTACAGTGTCTGTAAATACACTGGGGTGTTTTCTGCAGTCAGGATGGGACGGTCAGCCGGAGCAAGTTTAATTTTGAATCTTTTAAAGTAATTATACAGAGAAATGTAGTCAGACAGTTTTAAAGACCCATTACACTTGGCTACACAGCATGACGTAGGTGCTGTTTGCTGTATTCTGTGCAGATGGTCATTAAGCACAGTGCACATGCCAGCCAAAACATGCATTTATGGATGTTGGGATGATGGTGAAGCATTCCCACTGTGAAGTAATGGTGTGTGGAGTTGAGGAGCATAACACCAGCAACAACATTGTGTGAACACACGCACATACACGTTTGTATTCATATCTTTGTGGGGACCATCCATTCATTTCTATGGGAAAAATCTTAATCCCAGCAATGATAACCTTAACCCCTATCCAGCCCTAACCTTAACCACAAGTAACCAATACAAAATACATAATTTTATGGCATTTTTAGTTTTTTGACTGCAGTCATAGATTTTTATAAAATTGAGTTTCCCCTTGTGGGGACCAAAACAATGGTCCCCAAGATATCAAAATAACAGTTTTTTTATCACATTGTGAGGACATTTAGTCCCCACAATGTAATATATGCATAACCCACAACACAGACACAGACACAATTGTATAAACATGTAAATCCAGCTGCTGACGGTAAGAATGGCTGTTCATGCCAGACCTAAGTACAGCATTGTCCTGCACACCAGCAGTCATTCCTGCTTTATCTCCAGAAGAGGCAGTTAGTTCTCACTTCCTCATCATTATGCTTCCCTGCAAGAACATACCAGGAGGTTGTGGGCAAGTTTATGAACTGAGGAGATCTCTTGTGTA
>JAAGVU020000032.1:4933505-4944097 GCA_011763525.2 Mormyrus iriodes
CTCATCATTATGCTTCCCTGCAAGAACATACCAGGAGGTTGTGGGCAAGTTTATGAACTGAGGAGATCTCTTGTGTATGCAGGTAGGAAATTTCGCATAAAAATTGCTGTAATTTCATAGTATTCATATTTCCTTCAGGAAATAAAGTGTATTCTTCTTAGCTAACATTACATTGGAGAACGAGACAGGAAATGACAACATAACGAGTCTTGTGCCTGTCCATTGTCATAAACCACTTCCCCAGATATCCCCAGCTGTACCTGTGACGGCAGGCGCCTAAGGCAGTACAGACCCTAAAAGGGCAACAGTCTGTCACACACCCACTCACTCACGCTCCTGCCTCTGCAAAAAAGATTGCATCTTCGGGATGCTTTGATCCCTTAATTTGATTGGAATATCGACACCCGACTGTCTTGGGTCCAGGCCAGAGGAAGTGTAACCTGCTGACCATAAAACCAGGCGGCGCGTTCAGCGCCCCAAGCAGGTCGTCTTCAGCACGCGCACGAGACAGGTCTTATATAACCCCAACAAAACATATGGCACCTGTGTTGATATTTTTCCTTTGGCAAAGTGGGGGCAGATGCTAGATAAGAAGTTACAGCTCCTGTCTGACACCTGCTCCAGGAATCCACACCGAACGGGGGAGGGAAAAGTGCTGGAACTTTCAGTTAAAGCAGTGGAGTTTAGGAAGACATGATGTCAATGTATTTCTCGCTTATCAGGTGAAACCTCTTTCCAATACAGTGCGCCAGGGTCCAGCTTCAGAGAATCTTCTAGCCAAACTGGAATGTCCTTTAACTGGAAAGGCCTGAATTGCACATTTTCTGAGCTTGGGGGTCAATGTTTACAGAGGAAAAAAGGCTGCACCTTCATGCCGTCATGGAGAAGTGGAGCGAGTGGATATACACGGGAGACATTTTGAAACATTATACTCACTATCAAAACAAACTACAAGAACAGTTCACAGAATCGGTGATCCACAGAGAAGGGGTCTGCCTCTGACCGATTTAACATTTAGTGTCTTAACTCCAGGTGGCGGTGTGCAGCACCGCTGCCTCATGCCTGCAAGCTGTTTGTGAGGGATCTTGCCTGTTCTCCATATGTTGTGCAAGTTTCCTCCCACATAGGTGCAGTTTGGTGAATCTCTAAATTGACCGGTGTGTGCGCCCTGCAAGGGGTTGGTGTTCCATGTGTTCCTCTGCTTTGTGCCCAATACCACCTGGCATGGGCACCAGGCTATCCTGCGACACTCTACTGGATGAACCATTGGAAGATAAACAGTCAGATCAGACTCCTAAGAGCCTGAAAATATAATGTAACATATAGGATGGATCTTCATCATTTTGTTTGCAATTCCCATTTTAATCTCAGGATTGTCAGTGAAACAACAAGACCTTTTAAGAGAGAAAATATGAGAGATACAATTTCAGTGGTATACAGGAACCATCAAAGCCAAACTGGGCAGGAGGCCACGTCTTGTTTTCGAGCTTCAGGTTAGTGTGTGTAAAAACCCGACGAAGCACCAGATAATTTAAAATAACTGGTAATGCTTTACATTAACTGCACCTTCATAATGCATTCATAAGCAGCATGCATGTATAAAAATCAGGAGTGACCATGTGATACACGCTAGAAATCCAAAACCGGATTCCTGCTTTACATTTTACATAATCAATAGACAGGTTGCGAGGAAGACCGAGAGTTACGTCAGCTTTAGGGGGAAAGACAGAGAATTCATCAAATCTCTCTAATACTCTTATTGCAAAATGTTAGAAGGACATCCTGATGCTTCAGCTTTGACATTCTGAAGCACAAGATTATAAAACGGAGCTTTCCATGGAACTACATGTTTGAATGTGCTATTATTGTGAAATGCATGTTTTTAGAGCCAACAGTAACAAAGTATAAATATGTGCTTAGATAAATAAACAAAATTTAATTATGAAATATAAACAGACCTACTTTTAAAAGCCTCACAGACCACCCCTGTGCAAGGCCCACATTTGGTCTTAGTCTGGATCCAAAAAAAGACTAATTTGAGTCCTTGAGAACCTCCGTTTACCATCAGCCTTCCCCAGGACATCTCTGCTTACCAGGAATTTTACCTCATAGATTCTAGACAGCAGACATTGTGCATTTCGGGACAAAAAGATCTCTCTCCTATGACAATGACGTGTGCCACACATACCAAACAGACACCAACCATTACCTCAAGACGACTGATCCTCAGTACTGATACAGCTCAGCGTTTTGGGCCACACCATGCTATTAGGGTGACTGCAAAGCCATTAATAATCCCCTTAGAAGAAAATTAACGAAAATTTCAAAACATTATTCCGTTATGGGTCATTCTGCCTGGAGTTTGTCCGAGAAAAAGCTTCTCGGTTCTTGCTTTTCCTCACCGATGAGTGAACCGCCCTGGGCTCAGTGGTCAATGATAAAAATAATTTATGCTGGTCAGAATATGTATTTATATTATTCCCTACTATGCTGGCAGCAACGATTCTCATTAGCATCCAGTTGAGTAGCTACATTTACTGTTTAATGCTCAAACAGCGCTCAGAACACCTAAAATGCAAAATCAACACTAACTACAAGCCAAATGTCTGAGTAATATTTTAAATGCGAGTTTACAGCTATTGCCACATAAATAATAAGTCAAGATATAAATGGGTGTTTATTTTGGTTTAAAATATCCCAGTTGTTAATCCAGCTCTGCACAAAGAAATACTGTCATTTTGGTTAACCCCATCATGTATGTACTCCTTCATAGGTCTGGCTGAAGGATCGGAAAAAACACAGGTGCAGGACCTGGGATACAGACGACGCTCTCCTGAGGAGGCCTCTGGGTCGGCAGAGTGTAAATCAAAGGCCTGGCCATCTCAGTAGGAGGCCCACAATCAATGAGTTCTCATAGAGGACCCAGTGCCCTACTAATGAGAGGAGGTGGAAGGCCCAGTGCAGCCTTAACAACTACGCTTACGAGTACGCTGAGTAATACAATTCCCAAGGCAAAATAAAAGTTCAAAACAGGCGGCAAATGAAACAGGCAGGCTTGGTGCCTCCTCTCATTTCATCATAAAACAAAACTCCACATGGGAAAAATGCCTGCAGAAGTCTCTTAAAGTTACATGGTCCTGCACCCGCACTCGAGACTTTCCCAGCCTGAAGGCAGCCTACCGCACTACCCGTTTGAATCCTCAAAGCTTCAACAGATGAAGACGACACTCGTCAGCATTTTCCTAGCAGCACCTGAGAGATACTCTTTGCTCACGTTAGACAAACCGTAGTTTGTCCCATGGTACTCTCAACATGCGATGTGAAGTCAGTGTTCATTTATTATGAAGCAGATAGTATATTTAAGAATGTGGGCTTGAAAACTGAAGATTTTAGTACCCTTGAGAATGACTCCAGTTATTTCAATGGCTTCACACTTTGAACTTTGGATAAAAGCATTAACGAAAATATCATCGGAATGTAAACCAAAATGTTATATTCATAATACATTAATCCAAGGATGTGAATATCAACTTACTGCTTACGATATTCCAATGCTTTCTGCACCAAGAGTCCCTGCTGCAACAGGCAGGTAATGATCTGGAAAAATAGCACCCACTAACGGTGATAAAGATAAGCACAAATTGTTGTTCTGTCTGCTGAAGGTTATGATGCAATCCATACGCTGCCAAGTAAGGACACGAAACGACAGACATCTATAACCAGAGTTGGCTATTTAGAAAATAATAAGTGGCCACTCAGCTAAATACAGTCTATTCCCATCCAAAAATGTAAGGTTAGGCAGAACAACCACAGAGAATTCAAAGGCTTTAACAAAATTAGTGTCCTGAAAGTGGTTCAGTAGAAATAAGACACAGAGATGCTGATCTAGATAAAGCAGAAAGGTCTGAGAATTGTTGTGTGTGGGGCGACCGGGAGTCCAATTTTTGAACAGAAAGAAAAGTAAGTAGAAAAAAAACCAATAGGTAACCTGCAATACCGGCTGGAACTGGAAAAAACAAGCCCCATTATCCTGCAAACAAAGCTTAGGCATGTCACGGGACCAGTTATGTAAACCAGACTATGTTTACTTCGGGGGGAAGAAACAATTCACATTTACATAAACGTCAATGACAAATACATGAGATTAAAAACAAGGCTACAAATGTATAATCGTACGTATAAAAAGACGGGCCAGTTGCAAATGACAGGGTCACAGGGAAGAGCCGTAGTTTAAGGTGCACTTTAAACATTTCTATCCTTGTGACTGAAGATGCTCCACAACGTCCTCTCCTCATTCCAGACATACCAGGGTGTCCATTTCTGGCACCTGAAACCGTCAACGAAAATAACTCTGTGTAGGTTAACAAAGGTTTACATTGTAGCACATCTAGCCTAGTGGACGAGTAAGTCATGTGAACAGAGGCTCCTCCTTCTGGTCCATGAGTCTTTTTCTGACACAGCTGGCCATTGGCACAGAACCGGGGATGGAAAACTCTGTCAGAGGGCCTTTCGACCTCAAGCCCGACAGAGGGCCGTCGTCACCAGTATAGTCCGTGAAAGAGTAACGCTCTTCTGAAACACCAGTTTCCATGTCAGTCCAGGCCAGTTAGATCCCAATATACACTGAGATGCATTATATAATCAAGATCTCAGAGCTTAATACCACCCAGATTTACACAGTGGGACAAAATGGTTGGCCCAAGAAAAAAAAAAAAATATTTCTTACAACCTGTAAGGGTCAACTTAAAACTTGCACCTAGAAATTGTTGATTTTTTTTGATATAGTACATATACAACTGAGTGTACTCATGGTATCATTTTAAAAAAACCTTCGTCATTAGAAATCTGAGTATAATATTTAAACTCCAATATACAGCATTTCTTACAACGTTCTGTAGAGCAGGTCATTAGCTTCATCATTTACTATAAATATACACAGACAAAATAAATAAAGCGAGACTGTACTCTCTCTTGTTGAAAAGCATAATAATTAATTGCTGGAAAAGCAGCCTAATTACTGTTCATCTTGGGTCTAATGCTCCAGCTTTTAAAAAGATGCAAATTGAGGTTGGGAATGCCATGTTTAATTTTGAGATTACCGAACATGCATGGCGAATACACCTATTTTTCTATTAGTTTCTAAATGTCTATCCTAAATGCTGATATTTCTGAATTAAATGTGTTTATGCTGCAATCATCAATAATATATAGTGGTATTTTATTCTGGAACATCAATCCATCCAACCATTTCTCCATATCCGCTTGGCCTATGCAGGGCTGCGGGGTTCTGGAGCCTACTCCAGAAGCCATGGCCAAAACGCAGCGAATAACCCAGGATGGGGCATCAGTGCACGCATACCATCCACACCTATGGGCAATTTGGCAATGGCAAACAAATTTGCATGTTTTCAGACAGTGTGGGGAAACCGGAGTCCCCCAAGGAACCCCCCAACGACACGGGGAGAACATGTTAACTCCACACACATGGAGCCATGGCAGAGACTCGAACCCAGGTCCCAGAGGTGTGAGGCAAGAGCGCTAACGGAAATATCATAAAATAATCCTCTGAGCAAAAGCCCAATTTGGTTTTATGGTAATTAATTAATATAGGAATTTAAAAAACCTCAGGAGAGGTGTGGTGCACTCGACTGGGAAACACCAGTTTCCATGCCAGTCCAGGCCATTTAGATCCCAAAATACACTGGAACTACTTACCAAACGCTGACAGGCACGTATTAAGGAAAATGCAGCCATAGCCTCTTTGGTTTAGATACCTGAACTCGTGGGCCATGCAGGAAGCATGCAGCAACTACCCAGAATCCTCCACAAGATGGCTGGTAGCAAGAGGAAGAGGAAGCCCGCTCCTCTAGTCAAAACGTTGAAATACAAGAACCAGTTAAGCTGTCCGTGTCAGTCCACTGGCCCTTTAATTAATCACTGCATCTGCTTTGCCACCCCCCATCCTCACACCCAAACATTTGTACAGAAACATTCACTGCCCCCACCAGCTTAGTATAAAAAGGTTGCCTTTCACAGTCCAGCTTTACACTCCTAATACAAGACGACAAACAGAAGAATTAAATGCAGTCGAGGCGGATCGAGTCCGCCATGAGCTTGCAGCTTGTGGAGAAGGCAGGCAGGCATGTTGAGATCGCCAGGCACGCCCGCTGTGCACTGCTCCCACTCCCATTCTGTCCGAAGTTTGAGTGGCATTCGGGGACCTGCCTGTCACGCTGAGCTTGGGTAGCTGAAATGGTTGCTGCGCTCAGTGTCGCCGACCTGCAGGCTGGGCTTGTGCTCCAGCTCCTCACTCTCAGGCGTCTCAGGGCTCGAGCAGCGTGGGGGGCGCATCTTGAAGAAGTCCGACACGTAGCGCACCTGCAGGAAGGGGCGGGGCATAGCACCAGTTTAGGGGGCAGGACACTGTGCCTGTGACCAGAAGGTTGCTGGTTCAAATCCCGTGGCTGGTGAAATGATGCCACTTTCGGGCTCTGGCCACAATGGCTCCAAGGGCGTGGAATGCTAGCCAACCCTGCGCTCTGACCTCAAGCTCCAGCCTCACCAGTATATGTCTGCGAGTGTCATGCAGTGGCAGTTCGACTTTTTTCGTTAGGTATGTCTCGTCCTCGCGTTCTGCATGCACAGCGAATTGGCTTCAGTAATGTGTGGATTCATAATAAAAGATAAGGAACACACTGTTTATTTAGTTTGTTTAATTAGTTTATTTGTTGATGGGTCTCATGGAGAGCAAGATGGAATATGAGAAAACTGGGATAAATCACTATCCTGTTTAACGCATCTTATTTCTGGATCTGCTGAAAGGCACCTTTGCCAAGCCAGCAGGAACTGCTGCCATATTTGCTCGTGTGGCCAGGTCCCCGACAGAGGAGAAATATTCACAGAAGCTTCTCCAACAGCATCACACAACCCAAGACACACAACACTGGCACAACAAACCTGCCATCCCACAAAGCAGCAAACGGCGACACCTGTTGCCAACAAAGATCATTCAGGTGCAGAATTGTTTTGCATAACCGGGAGAAAATGTGAGCGGGGGACTTACAATAAGAATGGCGACAAGCGCCCCCTGCAGGAGACCTGCGAGAACATCGCTCCAGTGGTGCTTGTAGTCAGATACGCGGGTATAGCCCACGTAGACAGCAAACGCCAAGAGGAAGAACTGGATTGTGGGCCGCAGAAGACGTGCCCATTTTGCCACCAGTCGGGCCTGGACGTACAGCTGGTGGGTGGGAGAAAGAGGGAGAAATATCACTGCTGCAAATTAACTCGGATATTTTAAATTAGCATAATTTCATTTGCAGTTTAATTCTAAGATAACAGAACTGAATTGAGCAAGGTATGGACAAGGAAACAAAACAGAAACTGGGACAAAACAAAGTTTTTTTTCCCCAAAAGATTAGTGTAATATCAACCAGCCCACAGCCCAGGAAAGCTAAACATACTGAGCTTGAAATAACATTAGGATAAGGTAATCAGGCAATTGTCTAATAGCCTTTTCTTAGAATAACCTATAACAGTAGAGCAGTATCTAGTCTTAAGGTGGTACAATATAATCATCTCCACAATACCGGACTTACAGGCTCCCATCAATTTGGACTTGATTTGGATCTACAGAGCATCAAAACTTCCAGTTAGTAGAAAGCAGCACAGTGAAAAACGAACTGAATGCATTAGCCAGCTGGCTTCACCCAGCAGGATCTCCATCCTCTCTCTCAGGGATGCCCACCCTTTCCCTCAGGGGAGGGAACAGGGTTGGCGCAGGACTGGTTTAACTCATGTTCAGTTTCATTTTGCTTATATCTAACAGAAACAAAAGAATCAGGCGAATAGTGATAACCATCTCTGAATGTTTCAGAACAGAACGGAAAATGCATTCTAATTCACAGCAGGGGCTGATCTAGAAAATTTTGCACGGGGGCGCAAAAGGGAGGCATATAGACTCGTGGTTCCGACATGAAAACATTCTTTCAGATGCTATTAGATTTTTCTTAGAATTTACGCTGGAGTCTCATTCAATACAATAATAATAATTTGTTATCCCTGATTTATTGCACAGTTTTAATTCTGACTCCCTGATCCCGCCCGCAACCCCGTTAGTGTTTCCCGCGGCCGCTGCTATCATGCCGCTACCGTTTCACAGCTCTAGTTCAGCGTAGTTTAAAAACACACAGCTGCTATATTTTAACTCCCCGTTTGGTACGCGAAGGTATCAGTGAATATGTGAACGTCGGTTATAATGGTGGTACACAGCTCGGGATACTGGTTTTAGACAGTGGGACAGACTGGTTTTACTTACACGTGTGCGTGCGTTTGTGTGTCGCATATTATATATATTTTTAGACATCGCCCAATCCTATGGAATATGCAGAGATACGGCATAATTTACCAATTTGTAAACTATGTTAAATTATTAGAAAGGTCATATTTTAACGTTGCCTAGCTCAAAGATGGTGCGTCGAAGATTAAAGTGTATGCACCGTGCGATGCCGAAAGGAAAGAAGATGAGACGAGGCTAAAGTATTACAAACCATCATGTACTGGAGGGGTAGCCTGCACAGAACTCTGAGCTGGGGAGACTGTATTTTACGTGCTTTAAGTAAGGAGAACTCACTAAACTTTGAATTATTAAGTTGAGTCTGGTGTATATAATAGTTACATCGCGCAGAACTGAGGTGGCAGATGGGGCGGCAACCCACAGGAAGCAGTGACAGCTGCCACCCCATAAATCCGCCACTAATTCACAGTTTGTCATTTTGAATGGAGGAAAAAAATATATTCCCACAGGCAGCGACTCTCGCAGTCATTTCATGTCCCTCCGTCGGCGACTCTCGCAGTAATCTGACATCATTCAGACAGCGACTTTCGCAATTACTGGACTCCATTTGGACAGCGACTCTCACGGTTATTCAACGTCCCTCGGACAGCGACTCTCACGATTATTCGACGCCCCTCGGACAGCGACTCTCATGGTTATTGGGCGCCCCTCGGACAGTGACTGTCATGGTTATTCGACGTCCCTCGGACAGTGACTCTCATGGTTATTCGACGTCCCTCAGATACTCACCGCCAAGAACAGCATGCAGTACATCCCAAAGGAGGAGTGTCCAGAGTAGAAGGACAACCTAGGACACAGCAAATAAATAAATAAATAAATAAATAGTCCTCGGTCGTTAGGTCTGCAGACAGCATCACCAAAGCTTAACGGCTGCTGTGCAAATGTAGTGTGGCCCTCTCCCTGAGAACCCTGACCCACCTGGACTCAGTGACATTGGTTATGCTCCCAGAACAGTTGATTTGCAGCGTGTAGCCCTTGCAGAATTTGGGAGCACAGACCGCCATGAAGTTGGGGCGGGGACGTCCGATGGTGTACTTCGCCAGGTCGGTTAGGGACTGGCTGACTGCCGCTCCAAACAGGTAGGTGCCCACCACCTTATAAAGCGCGGCCACATACTGGTTGAAATCACTGTTGGAGTGAATCTTCTTGCTGTAGACCAAGTAGGCTTCACCAGAACATATCTGAACACAGGAGAAAGACCCTTGTCTGTCAAGAGAAAGACCTTGCCTGTCAAGATTAATTGGTGTCCAAACCAGTTAGATTTTCCAGTAGAGAAATAAATTGGGAACTGGTTTGCATAACCTTGTGCATCAATGTACAGAGTTATTTTTGAGCATGACTAATAAAAGCATGTTTGGGCAACACTGTTGTCTTTGCTCAGATCTGTCTGCCTTGAATGGCATGGGCAATAAAACGTAATGAATTCTATACAGCACACAGAACCTTGTAACTGATATTCCCAAGGCTCCTTGCCAACACAAAGTGGTTTGGGGTGATGCAAGCCAGTATTTTTGTTTTCAAGTGGCCATTTCTGCTCTAGACTTATTCAGGGTCTTAAGACTGTTTCCTGATTTACTAGTTAAGGATTGTACCAACATAATCCTCTTAAAATGCCACCCTTGGAATGTTGGTTAATTAATTCTTGATGACTGACAAATGCATTTTAGTTTTTTTCTGACCCTGTCAGTATTATCCATCACACCCTGTGCTTTGTAATAAAATGTTTATGGTTAGTATGATACCAATAACACAGTAACAGTATATAGAAAAAAATAATCTGTCTTTTAATTAACATCAATTCCAGAAATTAGTAATATTACATCATAAGACTGGCAGTGACATCCAACATTTAAGTTTTGGTGAATGCAGTTAAACCCATGAATGACCGAACGTGTAACATGGTATTTCAGTACAAGTACAGGCAAAGATTAACACTGAAAGCATGCAGTAATAGTGGTTCTGATGTAATGGAATGACAATGCTGTAAAACGTGAACGCCCCTTCACACTGACTTTAAATTAAAGTCAGAATTAAAATCTTATTATCCTATTATTGTATAATCACCACCATTCTCTCCATGTTTAATGAGTAAAGTCACCAAACTATACAAAGTTTAAAGTAAGATTAAAATATATAAAATATTCTACTGACCAGAAACGGATATACACACGTGGACAAAATTGTTGGTACCCTTCAGTCAATGAAAGAAAAACTCACAATGGTCACAGAAATAACT
>JAAGVU020000032.1:4944197-4971810 GCA_011763525.2 Mormyrus iriodes
CCATCATTTTTGTCCAGGCCTGTTTCATGAGTTTATTTTTTTGAATAATTCTGTTGAAGCATGGTTGAAAATCAATGCCTGACTTTCATTGGTTAAATTTCATAGAATTTTTAATTATTATTACTTTTGTTAGATTAAAGTTATTTCTGTGACCATTGTGAGTTTTTCTTTCATTGACTGTAGGGTACCAACAATTTTGTCCACGTGTGTAGTAACGTCATATTGTGTAGAAATGGTTTTCTAGAGCATTTTTCTGAAACGTAGAGGTAATTTCTGAACTGAACTCTAAGTTCTTACAGGTGTCCACTGTAATAGGTAGTACCGGGTAAAAGTCTTAGGCAGTCAAAGAAAATGATGTTCAAATTATCTTCATGTTGGTGTAAAACTATGATTTCATGTCTGTAAAGGTGTCAGATTGCCAAAAGTGCGCCTAAAGTAACCCCAGTATTTGTAGCAGCCATCCGCTATATCTGTTGTATTTTTTGACCTGCCCACTAGGACACCTTGTTGGGCTAATCAATGCCTCAAGTAATTTAATTAATCAAATCAATCAATCAAGTGGATTGGTGGTGAAAATGAACTGAATACAGATACTCCTTGACTTATTAAGGCGTTTGGATCTGAGACAATTTGGGTAAACAAAAAAAAAAACCCACTATGATACGCCGCTAAACGCTATGAGATGTTAACGCTCGCCACTGCTACAGATCAAACACGTGGCTGCTGCCATTTTGGAGAACAGAGGAAATTCTTGCCAGTTTTTAATTGCGTTACTGTTAATTTCCATATAGTCTAATGTTAAATTGTGTGTTCTGAGAGAATATAAACTTAGCACCTAGATAAATAGCCTTGAACGTTCTCTCTGACTGCTTGAGATTTCAGCGCAGTACCGCATGTGCAATGTACACTGGCACTGAAGCTCCTCCGAGGGGCAGCTGAAGGTGAAAGCGAGCTCGGACAGCTGAGCATAAGCTGGGGGAGGGGGTTTGGGGACTCACGATGACAACAGTGCAGCTGATGGTGACGGCCGCCATCAGGCCGTGAGTGATGGTGTCCTCCTTGAAGGGGTATCTGATGCTCTCGTCTTCACAGTGGACTTCCCGCTGGTATGGTGTCCAGGACAGGTTCGTGATTATGGAGGGCAGCGCGGCTAAAGACAGACAAACGGGACACCAGGTGGAGTTTTGGGCGTCAAGCACTGGCTCACAATGGCAACGGCTACAACAGAAGAATTCCAGTTTGTCCTGTAATGAGTTTGGTACTGATGCTATGCTTACAAAAAACACCTACCCTGACGTTATGTCTTTGTTTATCACCGTGAGTGCTCAACATTTCCCGCTGTGCAATATCGACTTCTCAAGGTGCATGAGCATTCGCAGAGGAGAAAGCCAGGAAGTAAGAAGCCTGAAAGCACCAGTTTGTACAAATCTGCTTGCTAGTTTATGCTGTTCTGTTTATACACATATGTATGTAAAGAGAGAGACTGAATATTACCCAGTATTAATGAGAAGTGCTTTCACCAATGTCCAGGAAACCCTCACGCTCACCGTTTAACCCGTTTGTTGTGGAGTGTGGGAATGCTAGAAGGTTTGGCGGAGGAAAATGGCACTTAGATTCACAGAGCATTTGTTTAAAGCCCCTCATTAACAGCCCCCCCCCAAAAATAACATAGTATGAAAACTGGGTAGCACTTTAGTCAGTCTGTCACTCAATACGTCACAGCCCTGAAACAACTCCTAGCGCAGAAACATGTTTCAGTGAAACAAGAAACTAAAAACAAACAGGGAATATTCATTTAATCGTAATTTTCACCTTAGGAAATTAATACTGCTGCAGGTTGTATCTGTGAATAAAACTAATCTTGGAAAAAAAGCCCTCAGACCAGCAGACTGCCAACACAGGTAAATCCTGACATATTAGCCCAAATGCAGGTTAAGCTACGTTTCCGGGAGGAAAATCCTGGCCCGTCTCCTGTTCATCTGAAGTCTGCCGTCTGAGCCCCTCCCGCCTGAGAAACCACATCAGTCTACACTTGCAACACCCTCCACCTGTGGCTGATTGAAGTGGAATGGACCATTCATCCAAATAAGGAAGGGTAGACCTGCATAAATATCCAGACCAGCAATTTTCCTTCTATAGGAAACGTGGTTTTTCCACACTTTCGGGAATCCAAGTCCAGGTTGGATTCCCCAATCTGAGTATGAAAGTTAAGAATAAAGCCAGATTCTACAGAAAAATAAAAATATATAACGTATAAGGAAGGGCTAGGAAGTGAATGCTAGGGACAGCGTATACTGTTCAGGACCATAAGGACATTGCAATGAGATATGAACAGCCCTCTTTCACTGTTCCTCAGGTAATGCTAGAATCTATATTTGGAGCAATCAGAACGTTGCCTTAAGGAAATAACTGAAAATGCAATAATAAAACTAGACTGCAGCAGAATTACAAATGTATGCGATCTTCTGTACCTGTGAGAAGACCTTTGATGTGTAAAGTAATTAAACCAGTAATTAAAATCGATTACAGTTGACCATAAACAAGGCAGAGAGTTGAAGGGCATCTACAATCACACTTAATGGTCGGCTTGAGCTTCAACGCTACATTTCAGTGCCAGAGAGAGCGGCTCCTCGTGTGTGTGCTCCTGGACAGCTAGGCAGCACAGGCCTGGGATCCGCTCCTATGGCAGACAAAGATGATATCTGTCTGGGCTACGACACGTCATGGTGCCTTTGTGCTGGAGAAAGAATGGACAAAAGCTGGCGTGATGAGGACGGCTGTTGTTCTGAGCTCAGGCGATCACAGCTGCGGGACTGGGCGGACGGAACATAGATAAACATCACAAACGCAAGGAGAAACAAACTCACAGCAATTCAGGTGGATTCCACTTTGGCTCGGCCAGATAATGCACCATCCCCCCCAGAGGCTTTATCACTCAGACACAGAAATACATCTTCCCTAGTTTCAAATGCTGGTTTTAACAGGGTGGACTTGCTACATCGGACCACACAACTCTCACACAAGAGAATGACAGTACACAGTTTGTCAAACCCAAAACAGAAGGATGGAACTCCTGTATCACCATTTCAGGCACAACATTAATTCACATTTCATGGGTTTTTCAGATGATGCGACAGATTTAGCATCCCTTACTTGCCTTTTTCTGTCATTTTGTGTCTGAATGCCAGAGACAGCTGCTGCGGGAACAACCTGCCGCCCCGTACGGAATTCTCACAGAGCCAAAAAGGCCGTTTACCTGCCCGTTTATAGGAGAGCTTTTCTGGGAAGCTGAAAACAAAAGCGAAGTCATATCCCCACAGGGCCCGCCGACGATCCCATCAAGTAAAGTGCAAAGAACATATGAATCTTTCAGCACGCTGCTGGATCAGAGATCTGATAGCGGAGCTGCTATGGGCTGCTGATGACAGCTGGCGCCCTGCGTTTAGCTTCCAGCCAGATCATCTTGAATGCCTCAAGGGACTGGGGGGTTGGGGTGGGGGGAGGCTAGCTTTACTATGCTACGCTACCACAATGCTGGAAGAGTGATGTGGCAGGGCTGCAATGAAAACAGAAAGTAGTCCAGGGGGAATTATATGGGGTGATCCCATACAGGATGAGTGCCAAAGCGTCCCCCAGCGTTCCGCGGTCTGTTGGAATACTGGCGGTGGACCAGGGGCTGGGAACCCCAAAGTTAAATGAATCGTTTTCCCAGTTCATCCCAGTTTTCCCCTAATAGCAGCTCATTGGCTTGTTCACTACATTTTTCAGCACGGGATAAAAAAAAAAATCTCACACACACACACACACTCTCACACTCTCTCACACACACACACACACACAAAATCAGCTTCCAAACAAAAGAACGGATGCGAGCGGACAAAAGGGCTCAGATCAGGTGACATTTACAGCATTGTGCTGTGGCTGGATAAAACAAACTGAGGCAGGACAAAGGAGTTTCTTGTGGTGGGAACCTGTCGTCTCTGATAGAGTGATTTAAAGAAACAGTATCAGGTGAACAGACAGGTACATACAGGATGAAAGATTGTTTTCTTACTATGACAGTCAATGAACTCAATGGGGGATTCGGGCGATATTCCATTGTCGTGTTCCTGATTCCTTTGTACATTGAATTTTATATTGTCTGTTACAGATGGCAGATGCTTTAAGTACCTCTTGTGCCCTATACAGACAATCCCCGGATAAAGAACATCTGACTTACAGACAACTCATACTTACGGCGTGCCATAAAAGCCTATTATATAAAAAATTCGGGTTAAATTCAATCATAATAACGAGCTCACATGCTACTTTGTGACGCTCGTCAAAACACTGCGCGGCTACAGCGATTTGTCGGCTTGAGGTACAGTACAGTACCCTATGCAGTTACTTTTATAATTACTGTATTATTATAATTATTATATACTGTATTATTATTTTTCTAACTTACCTACAAATTCGACAGACTTAGGGAACAGAACTCGTTCGTAACCTGGGGACTGCCTGTGATAAACAGTAACCACATCTAAGAGAAAATATATTTTTTGACAACGACGGTCTCTCAATACCAAATGTTCTGCATTCCAGTTGCAGTCAATACTGCACAACATATAAGCAAAATAATGCAACCCGTTGCAGAAATTCGACAGCGGATGATCGGTGGAGAGTTCTAGGAGAGCAGGCTGGCCTCCCGGGAAGTCAAAGCGAAATGCGAAGCGGACAGACCGCCTGCCCACATTGAGTGAGAAGAGAACCTCCCTGTAGCCCCATCTGCACTAGCAAAGCCGGTCAGAAACAACAGTCACAAGCAAATCTGCACAGGGGCAGATGAACGGAAAAAACAGGGATAACTTTACCACACAGGGGAAAACAGAAAGCCAGTAACACACTCTCAGCATTTCAGGAGTGGAACCAAGACATGTGAAGTCAGCAGGGCCGTGTTTCCACACGGCTCGCCAAAAAAAACCATTAGACACAGAGAAGCGGCGATGTGGAGAATGCAGATCCGAGGAAAGGCGGAGCGGGCAAGGCCGGCGTGTCACACCCAAGCTCAGCCGCACACGCGAGTCCAGTTTTTACTGGAAACTGACACGGGGTCAGCAAGCTTAAGCCCACAGATCATCTTTGGGAAACTGGACTCCCTCATTTTAACCCCAGTGTCAACAGCTGAGAGGGCGCAAACACACTCAGGCACGAATATCGTCTGCCAAAGATGTTCTCTTCTCACGCAGCAAGCATGATTATTATTCATCCTGACAGTTTGGGAGCTCTGAGAAAGTCCGGTCTGTGATCCGCTTGCATTAGGAGCAGTGACCCCCTTCAATAAACAACTGCAAACAAGAAGCAGCGTGCAGCCCAGTGGGTTAGAATGCTGTGCCTGTGATTAGAATGTGCCTGGTTCAATCCCAGGCTCAGCAGAGTGATTTGACCATTGGACCCTTGAGCAAACCCTTACTCCCCAATCTCTCCATGGACTCGTTTTCTCAGTTGCACGTCGCTTTGAATAAAAGTTTCGGCTAAATAAGTAAATGTTAATCATGCACGGCCCTCTGCAGGTTTTACACTCCTCCTCACCCTTGCAGAGTCTTTGCTGCTCTGCACTTCTCTGTACTGCTTAATCTCACTGACCGTCCTCACACCAGATAAATATAGAAGGCTAAATGCAGACATGCCTGTTTTAGCCTAACGATACATAATTACACCAGCCTGAATGGGTCATTCTCTCTCATCTCACCTCACCAGAAGCCATGAAAACACGCCGCCTTCACAGAGCAATAGGCCAGGAACCTGATGCAAATCTCCTTTCACATAGTAAACTCCCTGCAAGGTGCTGCAGTAAAATTACAACAATTTTTCTTACACAAGACGCTACAGAGATTCTGCCCTAATATTATGCAAGGACTTTCCATCACACGTCACAAGTCAGTTTACTTCTCGAAAGGGTGGGACTGATTCATTACTTTGATCCGATTTAATTTATGAGCTTAGAGCACCCTACAGCCCATACGATGGTCCAACAGAAGTGTTACGTGCATGTGCAAAATCAAAGCAGGTAAGGGCAACACACAAATATATGCTGATATGCACCATCCACTGTCCATTACTGATTTAATAACAAGCCATAGCTATCTGTATAAACAAATCTTTTGTTTAGTTAAGCCAGGGGTGGCTAATCTTATCCTGAAAGGGCCGCTGTGTATGCGGGTTTTTGCTGCAACTCCCTAATTAGATTACTAATTAGAAGACTGATTGGCTGAAGAGTCCTCACATCTGGGTTTGAACAGCTGACCTTAAGATTATCCCAAAAACCTGCATACACACCGGCCCTTTTGTGGATAAGACTGCTCCCCCCTGAATTAAAGGCTGAGAGCAGCACAGGCAAAACTAAGGTCTGTCAAGAGATTTGGAGAAGTCAAAGACCTTGAAATCCCCAGTATTTCTGGGCTCTGAATCTCCTGCACCGCTCCCAGCTACAGCAGAATACATTTCAATGCCTCAGAAGTTAAATGTAAATAGATGCATTTGACCACAAGGCTTGATAGCTCAGCAATGTGGGACAGTGACACATAACCATTAAATGAACCAAGACAAGGTGGTTTTCGATGTTACCCATTAAGTTACATGGTTGTTCACCTTTGCCTTGCACTAGATGTCATTCTTTCCAATTGTGGTCCATAAAGACTCGGGAACGAAGACCGTCCAGGTCTCCCCATGCTCTCCACTGCCATACGGCGCGAGAAGGAACCAAGGCCCCACTTCCTGAGTCTGCTAGCACAGTCTGCTGGCCTGAGTCATGTGGAAGGTATGCGCTGAGCGTACAAACTTTGAGCTAGGGTCCAGAATCCTACTTCATGCAGGACTTCTACTACTATACTACTGCCACCACCACAAACTAGTAAGGTGTGAAGCAACAGTTTGCCCCACAGAGACCATGCACCACCCCTACTGAAGATTATTCCACGACCAAAAAGGTTGGCAGCACATGGGAGCTGAGGGTTTGCTCTATAACGGCCAGGTCCCCTCAGAGTGTCACGTGAATGCCAGGGGTACAGGCCTTCCATCTGATCTCAAGAGCCTTATGTGAGTTTTGCGGACATACTTATCTGTCCAACGTGGTTTCAAAATCTGCTACGGGAGAGCAAACAGTTCAAGGATAATGAGGCTCTGACACTGCTGCCCTTTGCTGGTCGTACAGAACGCCTGGAGTCAGCAAGGACCCTCTATAAACAATAAGCACCTCCTACACCAGAACTATTCTCACCGTGTTTATAGAAACGGCACTGGAATCATTTTTTTTTCTTGAGGAAAAGAAAACAACGCCACAGCAAAACGAAACATTAAAGAAGCAGGTCCACATGCTGTAGTTATTCACTCCAAGTACATGTATTATTTCTGGCGTTTCTGTTAGACTGGAGAGGGTAAAAAAAAAACAAACAAACAAATTGGTAATCAAGCAAGAACTCAGCCTATCATTTACATACAAATTAAGGAGGTTGCATGTGGAACAATAATGGACCAGAATGATAGGTCAGATACAAAAGTCAAAGTCCAGCCTATCTTGCAGATCTAGGGGACCTACTTGGATCTGTCATATTAACCTTCTTTAAATCTGCCACAGAGTAAAAAAGGAACAGGGTTTCTCATTTCTAAATTATATTATTTAAAATGATGGAGTGCGCTCCCTGCAAGAGGAAAGGCTGGGAATGTCTGACCACCTGAAGGTTCTGCCCCTAAGCTCTGGCCACGCCTTTGCGGCAGGCTTTAAGGAGTTCAAATCACCATGTTCCATCAGGAGTCACACCCGCCCACGTCACACGGCGTGAGAAGTTCTCACATGCTGAGCCGGTGAAACGGGATGACTTTGACCTCACCACCTTATCATACACCCACCACGTCACCTGTGCAAACGAACCTAGCTCTGATACTTTGAACTGGGTCTGGCTGCAGAAGTAATAGGAAAATGCTTTATTGCACACTTCCCAGTGATTTGATTTACCAGAGTAAATAAAATAAAGCTCATAACAGCTGCTAAGCTGGATGGACCATTAAAGGGGTAAAGTCAGAGGAAGAAGGTGGCAATTTGGGTGATGTGAAGGAGATGTAGGAGACTCACAAAGACTAGGCAGGATAAAAAACAGTAAATGACATTATTTGAACAGACATATGACCATTTCCTGTAAATACCACACTGATCAATATCACTAGTCTGTAGGTAATAGCGATGGGTAGCGAGAATTAACTAGTCAAACATGCATCTATGAATCCAAGAAGTAGAGTCTAATCACTCTACAACACAAATGCCCTTTTCAGAAATTATGGCAACTTTTCATTAGACAAACAAACACATGCCCTCGAGACCAAGGGTTGACACACTAAATGTCTCAAAAGAAGGGAAAAAAAATTTAAATCGCAGGAAATACCAGTGTAGATTAAACCACAGCTCCTCCTGTCATTTAATATGATCCAGTACATTTGGGTCTATCAGAGCGAGCACATGCAGTCCCCCATATCCCCCAAAGAAGTTATGCAACATCAGCTTAAAGGGACACAGCAAAAAACAAAGGGCAGCATGTAGGTGGGCAAGTCAGCATAGCAGGACTGATGTGGCCTCACCACTGGCAGCTCACCAACTTTGTGAAGTTTTCTACCTGGAGCAATTTGGGGATAAGGGTCTTGCTCAAGGGTCCAACAGTGAAACCACTCCGACAGCCACAGGATTTGAACCAGACACAAGATTGCGGACACAGAATCCAAATCCCCAGACCTACACATTGCCCCATTCCAAAAGTTATCTTTCTGCCTTCTTTGCTCATGAAACACTTTGTTAAACTGCAACCACATTCAATTATTTTTTTTAATCCTGCAGGCTGTTCAGTACACAGCACTATCCAATACTCCCTGTCAGTGGCAGCTAACAATCCAAGTTCAATGGCTAATTACACCAATCACACTTACCAGTTATTCATAATAACAGCGCGAAATGAGGGGTGCGGAGTGTACAGTTACCTGTGAATGGGCAGGTAAGTCTCGCTCTGATAGGATCCAAGCAAACCAGTTAATAAACGGTAGCTCTTAGGAACAGATTAGCATTATGATATTTACACCCAAAAATTATTATTTAGCCAACCACTAAACAAATATCCTGTTAGTGAAATCTAGAGACAATCTTGTGAAATGCAAGTCATAAAGGAATGGGAACAAGATGGTGCCATTCTACTTCCAAAAACTGTCCATGCGCTTATTTTTGCTTCAAGGACAAACCAAACTGAAGTATGTGGGGTGTAGTTGTGCAACAGCAATACGCTGGAATACAGGGTACCATCATGTAATTATGGGAGGTCTAGATGACAACATATACAGTCTGTCACACAACAAGCAGGTCCACATCACAACAGCATCTGAACTTTGTAACGTTCAGGCATTTTTTTTTAACCACACCCATAAAAGGCGTGACTGAGTATTTACGTCTTGTGTACATACATAAAAAGGCACAAGAAATAATATCAACAGATGGGCATGCCTACATCTACCCCCACATCAGAGGCTCTGTCAAGTTAAAAACGAAGGTGTGGGAGGCTGTCAGCGGCGCTGTGGAAAACGCCACATGAAGATACCCTCTCAGAGGGACGCAGCCAGTAGCAAGTACCAGCAGGCCAAGAGTGTAGACATGTGCAGCCACAGGCCAGAGAAAGGGGCAGGAGAGGAAAGGAGGCTTAATGACCAGCTATTAAAAATAACATAACATAACTACATCTCTATTGCACAGTTCTTAAGAAATGTGGTTTGGTCTGTCTGGCCCTCAAGATGAGGCTTTTCTGTTCTGATACCAGCATTAACAACAAGCAAATTAGTAAAACCAAGTACCAATTGGGTGAAAACACTCAAGGTCCAAAATACACTGCCAGGCTACAAAGATTTTTTTAAAGACCTACTGTATTGCAGACGATCGTTTTATATAAACGCAACACAAAAAAATAACATATTGGGATTCAACTGTAAACCTGCGAAAACTATTCCATTAGTCTTTTCCTTATTAGTGTCAAATAAAGTACAAAACATACCAAAATACAGATTACAGACTACAGGTATCTTACTATCTTTAAAGTTTTCAAGACATTTAGTAAGCCTATACGTTTATGTATGAAGGCAATGTCTGTATGCAGTATTTTACACTGCTACGGGAAAGGCCAGTGGAATACGCTCAGAAATCTGCATCACAGAGAAACTTTACCAAGTTCCTGCGGACATTTATTTTGCGGTCAGCAATTTACAGGCAATATGGCAAACAGCATGCAGTGGCGTTTTTGAGAATAATCTAATTAAGCGTTCACACTAGCGTCTCAATGGATTTATCACGGATAGGAATAGGCCTATTATTAATCAAGTAGCGACCAATATTTTCAAAATGTTCTGTCCGGTGAAAATACTGGGAAACAACCACAGGGACACAACTGGGTATCTTGACAGACAACATAAATGAGACAATCACTGCGTACTTTATCTAAATAATGCTGCATATGTTGTGGGTAAGAGTTATAATATTTACTGTGTACAGAAAATGCCCATATTCCCAATAAATGCTTCGTATGTCGTTGGCAGCGTATTAGAAATCGTTATGAATACATAGTATAGAACAAACCGTACTGTAAATTAGTAAAAGCGGCTTCCTATATATCCATGAAAAAGCAACGCCAGTTTTCGGTCAGGAAAACGGTTGTTAAATGTAGCCTCTGTGACATGCCCTTAAAAATAAAAACTTGATCTACTTACCAACGACAACGCATATGACATCCATCAAAACAAAAAGCTTCTTTTTTCTCAAATCAGTCATGGTTGTTTCCATTTCGTCCCAATGACTCACGGTTTAATAAAAAAAATATATATATATATAACTAGAAAAGCGCTATTTAAAAACTATGGATTCGCTTAAGGAATTTTGCAACGCAAGCACAGTAATAATAATCACAAGCGGTGGAAAATACAGGACAGATTCAGTAATGCATTTTGAAAACACTCTTTCTTGTACTGCAAGTTCTTCCGGCTTAACTTCCCTACCTGCCCTGGATTGTTTACACTGTAGGTGTAGTGCTGCTTAAAATAATGAAGAACAGTAAAGAGAAACGCAGGGTACCGGCTTAGTCAAAAACGGGCTAAATCGGAGTCTCAGTTGGTGTCTCCTGTTGCGCACATTGCGATAGTTAGGAGGCTGTAACTCCCACAGAAAAGCATACGGATCCCACTTCTTTCCATAAACGAGGCCAGCCAACCATTCCTGCTCACTCTTCCTAGTTCTAGCTCCACTCCCAGAATCTGACGTCAGGTAGCTCATGGAGAAGGAGAAAAAAATGAAATGAGTAAAAGAAAACAAAAGACGAACAAATTCCAGACTTCCTTTTAACCATTAAATTAATCAAGGCCAAAAGAAATGGTCTCTGCTTCAGTTTTTTTTAATGCATTCTTAAAATGTACAGTATGAGGGTCGCAGGGTGTTTAGATATCAATTGTTTTTGGAGATACAGAAATACTCCTTGAATAGAATTGGTGGTGGGGCTTAGAAAAACTAAGATCTTTGAACATTCCGACTGAAGACATAAAGTGCGACAAAAGACTGCAGTTACCCCGCACTCTTTAAATGCAAAACATAATTACCCCACTGACTCCACAACAAAGCGTGTAACACCGCAATAAAGTCAAAGAAGTGCAAGTTTTGCAATTTCATATTACGGAACCGATCCTCTGGTTTTGTGCCGCTGAACACCTACTACGCGATACATACTCTCCCCACGCATTGTACATGGTGGTTTTAATATATGTGATCTTGCTTTGTTTCCAAAAATCAAGATTAGTATGCAGACAAGGCAGGAGAATAGTAGATTGTGTGGAATCCCATCACAGGGATAAGACTACAAGAAATGAAAGAGGGTAACAGACGCTCCAACTGCGCGGCCAGGACTGAATGTTTTTAAGTGTTTGTGAGGTAGCTGTGGGACTATAATCAATCTGGTCTGCTTCCCAGAGCTAAAATCCGCACATCAGATAATACTTGCAATAACAAACCAATTTTTATACCGATAAGTATATATATTTATATAATCCGAGTGTACAAAAAATAACAAACCCGAACTTATTATGCACGGTTATAACAGGCTATTCTAGCGTTAGCACTGGAACAGCCCATACCATACGCTCCGTGAATTAGACTTGAGACGCCCCTGAACGATTCTGCGTTTTCAACGCATGTTTTATGTGAAAAATATGATTTTGGTCACCGCACTGATTCGTTTAGGGCCGAAATACCGAAAGTGTCAAAACATATAATTAATATAATTGACATTTAAACATTTGTATAAGAAATGTATACATTAGGGATGTGCGGATCGCCACACAAATATTGATTCTTTCTATCTGAATGTTTTCAATTTGATAATTGAAACTGTCATTCCCCCGGCTCTACAAATTTTATTGCCATCCCTCCACCCAGCCATCGTCAGGGTTGGGCCGGCACTGAATAAAGATACCAACCTTTGTATTATTTGGTATCGGATTGAAAAGAAAATCAGTGTTGTTGTCTATCCCTAATATAAGCTACACATTTACAGATTTTATATCACATTTAATCACAAGGTGGGCCTTCCCGACGTAAAACTGTCCAAGGGGGTCCCCCACGAGCAAAGTGACCTAAGTGAATGAGTCAATGAGTTATCATTGATCTATATTTTAGTCGGACGAAATCAAAAGGATATATTCACTAAGAAGAATCATCTAATCTGGTGTGAATCCTCAGATATAGCTACTTTAAAATCAAATATAAAAAAACGTATCTTTCCCTTGCATATCAGTATTAGGGCCAGCTATGTTAACACGCTACTGAAGGGCCTGATGATCTGTATCAGCTGTGTTACTTTAGGGCTGGGTGGTGGATCTCCAGGAGCAGGAAAAAGCAGCCCTGGTCTACAGCATGCCCAGGACAGCCCTGACCCTCTGTTATCTGTCAGACAAGCCTTTGTCAGGGATTCCTACAAGGTGTTTATGTGTTGGATTTTTTTTTCTGTTTCCATATATGCTTACTGAAACCTGTGGTTGACTTTGGGGACACACACTCAGCAGCCATCTTTTGTATGTAACCAGCAACTGTCCATAACACACCAAGCATTTTATTGCCTTTTGCATGTTAGGCCCCATTTAAGTGCCACTGAACACTTATTTTGGGGTAGAAAAGTACAAAAATAATAAATCTAAGACAGTGTTTTCCAATCCAGTCCTCGGGGACCCACAGACAGTCCATGTTTTTGCTCCCTCCTAGGTCCCGGCATGTGCACTGTCTGGCAGGGAGCTTGGAGGGAGCAAAAACGTGGACCGTCTGTGGGTCCACAATCCGAGGACCGGATTGGGAAACACTGCTCTAGGGTTACAGTGATGTCATGCCCTGGTGTTCATTTCTGTTTGTAGGGAAGAGTTTACTGTCATCATCAGTGTGATTTTGCATGCAGCAGTTAATCATTCAGAAAATTGGCTCTGAAATATAATACATCTTATAATGAAAGGCAGATGGTGTAATCACCAAGTCATGTGGTTTCCCAGTGATGTCCTAATAATTAGATTATTTCTAAAGCTTAGCCACCTATTTTTTACATGCTACCATGCTAGTCCAATAGGCTGTAATCAACAGCATTTGGCTTGCTAAATCTCACAGTCTAATTTTACTTTTGTTAAGAATGATTCTTGTGTTTCAGGACACATAACAATAGCAAATGCATCGTAGTAACAGATCTGAACCTCTGTGTGTGGGGATTGTATGTTTTCTCCCCCTCCCCCCCTGTATCGGATAAACAGCTGGAAGATGGATGATGTTTCAAAAGCACTACATGTCTTCCTGTTAATTGTATGTCAACATCTAAGGTGTGGAAATGGCACACTCTGCTGGTAGGATTTAGACAGGACTACGGCATTTATTGGACAAGCAGCTTCATCCAGCCATCCATCCAACCAGGACAGGTTCATGGAACAAGCAGCTTCATTCTCTTTATTTTTTCCAAAGAATATTCTGCTAAACAATACTCCCAAGCAGGGGTGTAGGGACCTGTGGGGCGTGTACCCACCAATATTTAATTTGGCTTCATTCACCACCCCCAATAAACAGACTTTTGTAACCTCTCTCCCAATATCAAACTCTCGCATACACTGTTGCTCCCAATGATTCTATGAAATAGCAATTTCCAGAATGTTTTCCAGCTGTAATATTACAGCCCATTTCATTTCCATTCTAGTCAAAACAGCAACACAAACGGGAATAACAAAAACAATACAATATTTGTATTGCAGAAAAAGCCACACATCTTGAAATTTTGTATCTCCTGACAGATGTAAACCTTTGGTAACACTTAATAAACATTCACCATCAGCTTAGCAGTTCACCAGTTAGTATTTCTAACAATTTCTTTGTATACAAGCCTGATACTTAATCACATTATTTGCAGTTATGATTTTTGATGTTTTCAGCATAAACTTTTAGCACAATGTACATTTCTAGCAAAAAATAATGGACATTTCAAAACCAAAACATGACATCAACTCTTACAATTAAATTTTGCATTATGTTGAAGTAAAAAAAAATGCTGTATAACAATTTCTATAGTACAGTACCATGGAAAAATAAATATGCTTAGATTTTTCCCCCCTAAATACACATTGTGTTCTTCAGAGCAAAACATAAAATGTTAACACTATCCCTCTTATAGATTTTTAGAGGTTAGGCAATACTAATAATTTTTTTTTCCCGTTTAAAATGATAAAATCCATTCATCCATGTCCTGGCTGTAGTGTGATATATTGAGCATTAAATCTTCACTGGAGACGGTACGTCAGAATAGCTGCCGGTTCTGTAGTCCTTAGGTAAACGTCTAACAGTTATTTATTTATCATGGGTCAGAATACCAAACGAAAACAATCCATTTTTAATGTGCAATGCATTTTGCTTGCACATGTGCATCCATCTGCAATCACACAACCCCCAAAAAAAAGATCGCTCTAATCCAATTTGACCATAAAGTTTCTTAGCGGTTTTGTACGTATGAGCTCTTCAGTGGACTTTCATTCCATCCAGGGCACACATGTGTAATCCAGACCAAGATCGGTGGATGGATAAACAGAATTTCTGCTAAATTATACTGTAACCCTTCTGTTACATTGTTTCCACAGTACAAAGCTGTCTGCGTCGGTATGTCCGACCCAACTGATCATGAACTTGTGCTCTAGCTTCTTTACCGCTTTCCATCAACATCATAAGTGATTTTTGTGAACATATCTTATGAAGTTCCCTGATGGTCTGCAGCCTCGGACAGGCCGTCGCCATTTCCTACTATCCTATGCCTTTTAATGACCAGGTCCATAAATGTGCTACGTTTCAGCATTATCCATTCTCAGCTGGACAGGTTCTTACACCTAACCCTCATCGCATGGTAATCATTTTCGTCTTCTGGAATATTCTGAAGACTAGATTCCATTATGAACATACTGCATATTTACAATACTCATAGGATAGCAGTCTCACCATAGCATTATCTGCTTTCATGACTCTGTAGACTGGAAATTTTCAAAAGAAATGTAAAAATGTCCCTTGGAAAATGTCACAAATGTTCTAGAACATTTATATTATTTACTTAGCAGACACTTTTATCCAAAGTGACATATGTTTTTGAGAAAGCAGGGTCAGACAGTTCCTAGAGCAAATAGGGGTGAAGGGTCCTGCTCAAGGGCTCAACAGTGAAATCACCCTGTTGCCCCTACGATTTGAACCATCCACCAAACAAGAGTCAGTAGTCCGTGAAAGGTATCGCCCCTGGGGGAGGGGGTGGCGATGGTAAAACTTGCTGACAGGACTATTTTCCTTTCATGTTCGCTCTGCAGCAGGTCATCATTTGTTTAGTTTGGGCGTCCATCAGATAGCAAAATGGGCTAAAACCTTTAGCCTCACCAATGATGACAGTGAAAATAATACTGTCTTCCTCACAAGGAAAGTAACATTGAAATGCTACACTTTCAAAGCCCACGCTCATACATTCATACACCATATCAAAAATTCTGCAGACTAAGGGAATTTACTAGTGACAGTGTCCAGAAGGTGGTGGGTTTGAGTAAGGCCCTTAACATTAACTGGTCTTTTGCTTATTTGCACAGTGGTGTAGCTTCAAGTGTACGTGAAGGATCTGCAGCTAGTGCCCGTTTGTGCTACATCCACATAATTTCATGTGAAGAGATGCACGGCGGTTTTCTGGGAGCAGTGCCGAACTGGGACAGCTTGGTTGGGAAAAAATAAGTCTTATTATTAGACTAGTAAATAGTTAATGGCAAAGTGACAAATTCAAATGGAAAAAGTGTTTAGAATAAAACACATTAAATTTTAGAGTTATCCCGTGCAGCATACTCTCCTAGACAAAAAGGGTTATTTGTATGTTTAAAATTAACTTTAAAGCTAATTCATTTAATAATTAACAGATCCTTGCCCTTCAACAATGAAATGAATTACAACATTTCATCATAATTATCTTTAATAGTAATTACAAGAGTTTGTTTGAAGGGAAATGATTAAATTTACAGGATTTTAAAAAATATCTCCACTAACACAGCTTCAATATTTTAGGAAAGTCGGTAAAAAATTTCCACTTTCCTTTAAACGTTGCATACGACGATTTTACAACCAGACCCAGTGTGGCGGCTTTAGGAAAATATGCAGCAGAGAATTCTCGAAAAACTTGAACACATACATACTGATATTTAGTTTGTACCTGTAAAATAGCTGATCATCTTGTACAATAGTTTATTTCAATTGACGTCAATGTTTTAAAGATTTATACACCTCCACAGCCATACTGAAACTTGTCCAATACAAAAACCAGATTACAGCATCAACTAGAGCAAAGATAATCATGCCGTGTTCAAAAGGTCAAATTCCCCTAAACCAGCTGTCATGGGAAGGGAAATACTCATACATATAAGAGTAATTTGGCCTTTCCCTTACCAGAGCCACCGAAAAGAACTCTGAGAAATATCATCTCACTGCAGCACCATTGCTCCAATTCATTCATTAACCTTTTGTTTGCAACCAACTGATGGAGCTCTTCCAAGTTCAAGGACGATTCTAAGGGAAGTCTGATATTCAATCGGAACGCCACGAACCGTAAACATTTAAATGTGACTGGGTGAAACCACCTTCAAAACAACTGCTAAACAGATTAAGGAAACGGTACAAGGCTATTTGTAGCTGGAAGCCAAAAAATGTCAGGTAGCAATTTTTTTTCTTTTAAATATTCATGAATACCAAATTTGACTGTTCTTTTTTTTCCTTTCAAATGCAGAACAGTTGAGTAGCAGGGACATGCAAAGCAGAAGTGTGCAAAGTTTGCACATGCTCTGCCCCTGTGGAATGCATGATAAGCAGGGAGCTACATTAACTTCATTAATGTAGATTTCATTAATCACAGACAACAGACCCATTTGCAACAGGGATGCAATCATTTACATTTTGTAAACATTTAAAATTTATTCAGCCAACAGTCTGACTATGTTTTTGGCTCAGTGTGCTCAAACAAATATTAACTCAAGATCTGTGCACAGTAGCTTAAAAAATACAGTACTGTAGAGCCACCACCTCCCCAAACATTCCTTCTTCATGATGATGAATCTGTTGATCTGGACTGAGGTAAGCTGTGCTCATAGGTCAGTCATTCACTGAGTGACTGTCTCAACATGTCAACACAACAACTGACAGTTACCAAGGCCAACTCTTAACTGTGATTAACAAAATTAAATGGTTCCCTGACCACCACATTCAATAAAAGAAAATAGTGCAGGAATAACTGCTCAGCTGTACCAAGAAACACCATCACGAGGACACATTTCAGAAAGCCAACCTTCATAGTAACTCACAAAAGACATAAATTGAAGAGGAGTTTCATCAAAAGACAGGGCCATCTGCTGGCTGCTCCTGGTATATCTATAAGTTTTGTGATGATTTGCATTGCCACAAGTTTACTTAGTTTGAAACACAAATAGTAGTCTGACTGAAAAAAGAACAGAAGTTTATTTTTTTTGAAAAGGAAAACTACAATGGATGTTTTACTGGGTGTGTGTATTTCCAGTGTTATTTTGAGGCTCAATGTGTCGTTTCATATTTTTCTTATTTTTTTTTCCTTTTTTACAAAATATAACAATGACAAACCAACGAGAATGGATGCAATATAATACAAATTGCTAAAAAAGAATAAAGGCAGTGTTTCTCCTCTCTAATCCTTGTCCCAAAACAAAAACGTGTCAGAAACTGTAAACGGAAATCTGAAAAACACTAAGGACAGGAAAAATACAGCCATACCCACAATAATACAAAGAAAGGGGAGAAAAGGTCCCTCTCTTTCAGGGTGGGGGGGTAGGCCAGCTCCCACCACAGCCAAGGCGTCACGCAGACGAGCCGAGCAGGTTATTGGCTTCGGAGTTCATGCCGTAAGGTGTGACATCATCACCACTCGACACACAGTAGAGTTACACCTCAGTTAATCATCAAAAAAAAAAACACACACACACAAAAAGAACTAAAATAAAAGAAACCAGGAGCCTTGTTACCTGAGTCAGCGAGTAAAACATTGGCATTTGTTTTGTCTTCAGAAGCTGCCAGAGCATTCTAGGAAAGGATCTGGATAAAAGGATCTGGGAACTGAACTTTGAAGGAGAACAACGCCAAAAGTCCGGGGGAAGTAGAAAAAGTAAAGTTCTAAAATGCAATTTACACATAGTAAGTTTCATTTTGTTTATACCCAACACTTCATATTCAAAAAGAAAAAAATATATATATTAGCCATAATCTGTACTAGCTTTCATCTGATAAAGTCCCCTTACAAAATAAGTTACCAGAATGAAGTGTATGGAGTGAGTCGAAATGTCCATGATCCACAGCTGCAGTACCAGATAAATGTGGTTGTTCAGAACTGCCCTCCTTACCAACACCACTATCTAGGCTGACAGTAACTGAACCAGGCATACTATAGGTGCACATCAATTCATTTCATAATAATGTTTAGGTTCACCATATTTTAGGATCAGGAACACCCCATTAAGGATAAGAACGGGAGATCCCAGGTCCATGAGCTGCACAGGAAGTAATCCTCGACCCGGAAGCAATCTGCCTTCACGGTGTTGCTGGGGCACTTAACCCTGCTGCTTGAGTTCACCTTGGCAGTGGTTCGGGACCTCCAAGTCCCATTTTCGAAGCTGTACGTAGCTGGATGAATCCCCTGATCGAAGCTTCTTTGAGCTGAAGGGCAGATGCTCTCCTGGGACTTGCTGCTCTCTTGCTGCTTGGTGTTTTCCAGCCCAAAAGAAGTGGAAGGGCTCAAAGCCAGGGTAACCTTCCCTAGGTTACGGGTTTGCGCTTCTTAATTGAGTCACATTAATCCATATTCATCTTTCGACAGAACGCGGATCTCCCATAATGTGGGCCGCAAAGTGTGGGGCTGGAAGGAAATAAACAAGTGAAACGGAACGGGCATCGACTACGCTCACTGTTTGAGGGAGCGCGGATGCCGCACGGGAGGGGTGTGCATGGCATGGGGGCACAAGAAGCTGCTGATGACCCCAAATTCAGAGGTTACGGAGACCGTGGAGGCAACGGCAGGCGATGGCGGGGGTGGTGAGGGCAGCGAAAAGCCCACCTGCAGCCTCTTGGTAGCGCTGGATTCCGTCGGCATACCGTCTGTGACAAATGGCCCCAGCTGCAGCTGGTAAAACCCCGGGCCCAGGAGCTCAGGTCCCGGTGGCTGAGGGAGAGCGCTGTCAAAGGGTCCCTGCGGGGTGTGGCACTGGGCCAACGGGCCAGGGGGCTGGGCCAGGCTGCCAGTGGGACCAGGACAGTGTTCAACAGGCTGCGAAGGGTCCTCGTTGGTGGGTAAGAGGGAGAGCTGATTGAAGGGTGGCTCTCTGGGAGGACTCGGGCATGGATTCCTGCACAGGTCCGAAATCCCTCCTCCCAGCTCTGCATCTGCACAGGAGTTGGAGGGACACAGTTTAAACACAGACACAGAGGTATGTCCCACACATCTTAGCCAAGCAGCAATGGCACCCACAACCACAGCAAGCTGCTACTATCTAACTGCATGAGGTCTACAAGCCCTGCACCGATTCAAACACTCTGTCCCGGTCGCAATCACAGGTCAGCCTGGATAACGGTGGGGTTAGTGTGCTGCCAGCGAATGCCCAGACAGAGGCCCGGTCTGGATGGTGTGGGTTAGTGAAGCCTGCTCCCCCAGCACCCGCTACCTCTGCCTTTACCTGTGAGCATATGCCTGCTGTGAGTGGTCTGTGTGCTGTAAGCTCAGGGTTTTAAGAGAAAGCGGGGCGTGCGCTTCCTCCGAGGACGGCCCTGCATGTGAGCCGCAAACGCCAGGCTCTCCTCTTCGTGGGAAACCCGGCAACGAGCATCCGCAGATGACACCGAAACATGAACACACACACATACACACACAAAATGGGTAAACACAGAAATGAAGTATGCAACATAATGCAGTTCTTCAGATGGGCTAGCAAAAAAAAAACGAATGTAGCAAGAATGACAAAATGAAAATGGATTAAAAGTATCATGAAAATTCGGTTCCCTCTAGTGTTTAACACACATGGTGCTCACTGAACTTTACATTTATTAATTTACACATCCCCTAAATGAGCGGTGCTTAGTTGACTGGGACCACAATGTGAGAAGGCAACATTACATTAACAAAGTGCACCTGGCAAAATAGTTAATCAGCGAGACAGCAAATAAATATAAAATGAAAATCCCAACATTCACAAGGGGTTCGTCAGACAATGCAAATTCTGACGGCGCTATCAGGAACAATATTTCAGGGGCAAGTCCTGGTAATGGCAAGGCTTTTCGGGGAGCCAGTTTGTTCGTGGTAGACATAGGCGACAAAGGAACGACAGGACATTTTCAAAACATGAGCACTAGAACATGCATGTATGAAGATACAGGCACAAATCAGGAAAAAAAGTCTAAAACAGTAATAACTCACCCTTTAGGATACAGACTCGTAAGTATTAACACAGTAAAGAAAATCTAATAAAATAAAGATGAAAAACAGCACAGCCTGAACACCTCATTCAGGGGAAAAGTCACCAAAAAATGTTACTAATGATTATAGGATATTTTAAAACTATATATATTTAAATTACCAGGATTCATGATGAAACGGTTACAAAAGGTAAATCACTCGGCCCACAACAAAATGAAGGCCAGTGGACAGAAAGCCAACATGGTGGGCATGAGGAGTTACTACAGAAATATGCGGTCGCCACGCGAGGTCTGCTCCCTTAACGAGTCCCCTTAGGCCACTCACTAGCCGCCTGGGGCGCTTTCTCAGCAAGGGATTTAGCCAATGGGGACTGTGTCACAGGGAGTTAGTATCAGTGCCATCCGCATACGCTGGCCTCGCAAAGAGCTACAAAATGATGGGGGAGAAGAAGCCTGCTTACACTTCACATTTGAACCAATCCTGAAGAACCATACATGCCTCCTGCGCCGCAGTATACCAGGATCATATGACACGGTCCGAAAACATCCTGATGCAGATTCTAACCGAACACACCTCGTTCCCCCAAAGTGAGGGATTTCCAGAACAGATGGCGCCAGACTCGAAATCACACATCTACACGGCAGGTGACACGGCAGGTGACACAGCGTGCGCCGCTGCTTGGAAATAAACAGCAGGCAGCGACCGCAGCCCGACCGCAGAGCCGATGCAGTTTGTCAGGTGCGATGCGTTTGGACGACGACGCACCAACATGGCGGAATAAGAATAAAATGCCTGCCATGTGTTTTTTGTTTTTCGAAGCATCCTGATGCATGTGCCAGAGTCTGGCCATGAGAAAAACAAAGTCTACTATTCACAGGGACAATATTTTGCTGGCTGGCAGCGCTCACCACTATTTATCAATTCGGTATACAAATCACGAATCATTACCTATACACTCAAACTGGGGAGGCCAAAGGCCAAAGTATCTTTATTACCATTTAAAAGGGAAAACCGATGGTACTTTACACCATCAATTATGGTATATCTGTAATGGCGGTACCAACCCAATGGACAACGTAAAGCTCTACAGAAGAACACTAGAAGAGGATACAAACTCAAGATGCAAGTTTATCATTACCTCAGTTAATGTAGCTAATGGGGAACAGCTAATGGCTTATCCGCAGCAGAGAGACGATCAATGTCAGCCTAGGCCTAAATCATGACAGCGGCATAGCCTGGGTATTTTCAAGAGCACCTCCCATTTCTCTCTGCTTACTACCGGCCTCAGGTGTGTGAGCACGAAAGTTTGCTCTGGAGCTCTCGAGACCAGTGGAATGATTGGTATTATGTGCCTGACATCACAAAAGCTCCCACCCCCCCCCCCCCAACAACCTGAAAGGCCAGTACTGAGGAAAGTGCTACCAAGGTTCTCAAAGGACAGCGTGAGACCTACCTTGCTTTTCCAGATCTAGGACAGCTGCAGGGGATGGGGGGCCAAGCTGAGAGGTGGCCAGGGCTCCAGCCGGTGAAGTGAGAGGGTGGCTGCTACCCTCCACCTCCGCACCATCACCATCCTGCTCCCCATCCTCCCTAAGACACAATCAGCACCACCACAAACACAACAATACAGTCAACTGCAGAACTTTGCAGCATAATCAGGAGAGCAGGAGAGCTCAAACTGCTGTCTCTTCTCTCTGTGCAGCTACATTACTGGAATTTCCTTAGCTATTCTGGCTATATCAATACGGCTAATGTCATCGTCAACCTGTTTTACCTGTCAATCATTCTTTCTCCATTTTAGAAACTGTGAGCTTTCAGATGCTAGTTACAACACACACACACACACACACACACACACACACACACACACACACACACACACAGTGCCCTATTAGAAAATAAGCTACGCACCAGCGGCTTGGGATAAAAACACACGTAAAGTCACATGCCCTTTAACACCCACAGTACATAATGAAGAACCGCCTGCTGTTACAGCTAGCAGAGGTGATATTAGCACCAATCAGTCATCAGCGGTGATTTGGCCCCCCCAGCCTCAGTACTCACATGGTGCCTGACTGCAGGCTATATTTTTTACGCCCCAGTTTTGTGGTCTGCTGTGTGAAGTAGTCATGGCGCTCCGATTTCTTCCACATGTAGTAATACTCCACACATTCCCCAACGGAGCGTGTGCGCACCTGCGAGACAGTGGGAGCCCCAGTTTCGTCACATCCTTCCTTAATGTTTAACACATCACAGGTAACGAGTACAATCTCTAATGGAACTGTTCATCAATTCATTTAGTAAATGGCAGGACAGTCTTTCGTACTGGAAGTAAAGGAACAAAATTTCAGCATACAATAATTAATGAGAAAACAGGAAATTCAAAAGACGAATATACATCTACCAGTGGATGGAAGGAAAATAAACAGATAAGACCCAAGGTAGGGAATGCAAGATGGACAGGACAGCGCTACTACAGAGTAACTAGAAAAGGTACAAACACTTCCTTAAAATTTACATTAAAGGGATCTATATTTTCACTGCGGAAAAAATTGTTACAAAAATTATTGATAATTATCATTTAAGAATATTATTAAGAATTCCCATTGCCACCAACTGGCCTGGTCCATTAGTGTAGCAGTGTTATCCTGAAGGGTTGCCATGGAAATTATTTACCCAACAGTTAAAGGGCACAGGCCTGGAGGAATTACAATCTGTAGATCTGACAAACAGCCCAGGGGGCTCAAATGCATGCTGCCCTGCCTGAAATGCACAATTCTCAGGTCCAGTTTTTGCAATCCAGTTCTCGGGGACCCATAGACAGTCCACGTTTTTGCTCCCTCTCAGGTCCCGGTAGAGGGCATGGACCGACTGTGGTTCCCCGAGAACCGGACTGGGAAACACTGCTCTAGCCTGAGGGCTGCAGATCCGCAATTTGTCACGCATTAAAACCGGTTCCAGGACAACTGCAATCAGCACAATGATGACATAGCTTGCAGATGTTGTACGGACAGGAAGGCTTACGAGGCAAATGGAGGTATGTGGATGTCTCAAATGAAAGCAGCAAAACCTTTCCGAAAAATAAATTTACAAATTGCAAATTTACACAGGAGAAAACCTACGGTGTTAAATAAATTGTTTTCATATAATGAAATGCATTACAAAATAAGCTTGGCGCCTCTTTACCGCATAAAATGAATGTTACAGGACTCATAAAAGATAAACCAGAGGATAAAAAGGCCACGACAGAATAAAAGAATGGAAAAAAATGTGGAAAAGTAGCAGCCAACCAACAGCAAGTCTGACTGTCAAAACTATGCCTTATGGCAGCACTATGAAAAGCCACATAAAGAATTCTCTTCAGAAAGCATCTGGTAACATTTCTGCTAAGGCATCGGTGTCAGAGGGTTACACTATCATGGACAGATCATGACAATTAGCCACAGTTATAGGTAAGCAAGAACGATATTTTGTAGCCAACAGCCAAAGACGATGGAAAAAGCATATACAGAGAATGAGTGAAATGTATTATTTCTTCAAGATGCCTGACTGTTACATGACTGCTCAATCATGCAATCATTATTCCTACACATTCACCTGGAAACAAGCATTAGCTTCTCAGCATGCATCCTAAACCCTGCATTTCCAAGCAAACACACTACTGCCATTATGACAGGAAATTCCAACGAAAATAGTAGGCTGTCTCCAAAGTTAGGTGAATATACACACTAGTTCTTTACCAGCACAATGATCTCTGTGTCATCCTGGAAATTTGTCTCGGTGAATTAATGAGTAAATGATTCGGATTATGCAACCACCAAAAAATTACCAAAGCATTTTTTCCCTCACAAACCTCTTTTAAATTCATATACACTGCAAACCTATCGTATCTGTAAACATAAAATTTGAAGGGTGTCTCAGAAACCCTCAGTCTATTTAGTACCAGCCTGGGGTTTATTCAAGGCAGAGTAAGTGTGAAAGACATAACACATACAGGTGAGGAAATTCAGTGCAGAGATAATAAACACAGAGACTCTCTCTTATATGGGCTCTGCTAAACAGCTATGAAGGACGATTCAAATGAGACTCTTCTGCATTAGGCCCAGGAATATACAGGCCCAGCATGACATGGTTCTGTGCTTCGCAATAACAATATATGTTTTTTTGTTGTCTTATTTGCAGGATTCCAAATACAGGGTCTGAGAAGCACAGGTCAACCAGCAGGTAAATCCTGAAAACTCTCAAAGCCAAAGCCATAAATGTAACATAAGATATACAGCCAGACCGCCCTGAAATTCCATGAACAAACATTTATTAAGGTATGAGATATTAGGCTGATGATTGGGCAGTCAAATACAAAATACAGTGAAGATCCACAACCAGGTGGGCGGGGGGCTCAGTAAAATGACACCCAAACATTGCCTAAAAGTTATTTATTTATTTATTTATTTTTTTAAAACATCATAGCTTAGCCTAGCCTACCTTAAAAACATGTTTAGAACACTTACAACAGCCTGCAGTTGGGCAAAATCATTAATATAAAAACTATTTTATAATAAAATGTTTAATATCTCTACATTCGTACGTTGAATAATTTCTTGAATAATGTACTGAATGTGAAAAACATTTACCCATCATGATGTCGAAATATCATAACTCGGACCCTTGTAACCTGGGGAGTGTCTGTATATATAATCTCCAAGTAACTGATATATAACATAGGTGGCAAGCTAATCCATCCATCTTCTAACCGCTAAGTCTGTTCAAGGTTTAAGGGGTACCAAGCCAATCTCTACAAAATGAAAAATCCCCATTAGTCATCTGATTGAACAGTTTCAAGAGCCAATCATGGTGAGACCACAGAAAGTAAACGGCAATCTTAACACTGTATAGGTATATTACAGTACAATCACAGACCGTCAGCTTCTAGTTACAAGACAGCCGACACTCCAAAGGGTAACCTGCTTGAAAAATGTTTTCCCACAGTCATGTTCAGCGAGTAAGTTGAAATATAACCAGCATCAGTTACACCACGAAATATGGCATAGAAAACACTGCGTAGTGCTCATCGAGATCCTTCACATGCGCTAGATGGCTGCCAGCTCATCAGAGTTGAGACATGAGATATTCATGAAGCAGGCTGTCACACCCAGACAAGCCTGCCAGTGTCATTCTTACTGAAACTTATGTGTGAAACCTTGCTGTTTTTATATCTGTTGACATTTTGGCATTTATTTATTTTTTCTGTAACACATTATTTAAAGCAGCCTTCATAATGCATTATAACAAGTATTATAAACATGAATTAATGCTCTATGAAGATCTCATCTATAATGCACTACAGATTCCTTCATGATGCATTATAATGGGTTATACTGACCATTATAATGCATAGAGCATTCATATTGCATAATAAACATGGCTATAATGAATTATGCCTTTTTATAGTTATAGCTGTGTCTATAATACTTTATGAATGTATTACAATGCATCATGAAGGTATCTATAATGCATTACAAATGTGTGCTTTAAATAGTCACCATTTTTTCTCCACATTTCTTGATTTATAATTACCGTAACCCTAACCCTAACCAACCCTAACCAATTTTGAAATTACAGGGTGATGATTTTAAAAACAATGATTTACGGCAGAGTCTGTGGAGTTACACCCTCCAGCTGATGCTGACCTGAAGCCTGGACATCTCTCCCCTCACCAATACGTCTCGATGTGTGAGAAATGGCACGGTATAAAAAGGTACATATACAGGAAAGGCAAGAGAAGGGTGTTGCAGACCAACCACTTACCCACAGTCTAAACTACCACTTAAACAGTCAAACACACCAGTTTTCGCCATCACATACTGTGTACCAGGGAGCTCATAACAATCAAATGGGAAACCTACGACAGAGCTTCCCAACCCGGTCCTCGGGGAGACAGACTGTCCAGATTATTGCTCCCTTCCAGCTTCCTGCTAGACAGTTCACATTTTTGGAGAGAGCAAAAACGTGGTCTGTCTGCAGGCCTTCGAGGACAGGACTGGGAAACACTGAAGTAGGATAATGCTGGAATAGCAGGAGCGCTGCAGAGACATTCCATCACCATAGAACCGAGGATTATGGGAAAACCGCATCATACCGTATTGTCAGCAGGTTCTTCTTGATTCGTGGCTGGTAATGGACCTCAGTAAAAATCTTGAATAAATTAAGTTCTATCTGCAACAGCAGCAATACTGAAGTGATAATTTACATATGATGTGCTTTACGAGGATGATTTTACCATAAACAGAATTAATTCGGCTCCAAAATACTGCGGATGTATAAGTCTTCTACAAGCCACTCCCCTTTTCTTATACAGATCAGCCCAGAAAATGGATCACAGTATTTAATTCTACAGGACTCCCAGCATTGCAACTGCCCTTCATAACTATTGAGGCATTTAAATTATAAAACTGAGCAACATCCATCCATCCATTTTCCAGAACCGCGTATTCCATTTTGGGTCACGGGGGGTCCGGAGCCTATCCCGGAGGCTGCGGGCGCAAGGCAGGGAACAACCCAGGATG
>JAAGVU020000032.1:4976815-4991739 GCA_011763525.2 Mormyrus iriodes
ACCCGGGCGCAGACGTGAACCCTGATCCCAGAGGTGTGAGGCAACAGTGCTAACCACTGCACCACCGTGCCGCCCCGAGAGCTCAATCATATTTAGAGTAACTAATTTCTGTATTTATCCTGATCCATGTCAGAACAAAAACTGAATATAAACACAAGCATAAAACCCCCTCTAATAATTCTCCCATGTTCGTGTGCATATATTTGTAGTAACAGTTACTCTTACGGAAATAAAGAGCAGCATACTGTGTTCCCAATGAACAGGAAGTATCATTGTGGGAGTCACGTGTCCTACCACGCAGGTGGCGCCGGAAAATGTCGGAGGCATGGGAGGTGACGGAAGGGGTGAGGTCATCAGCTGATGACTGAGTCTCCTCTTCCTCCTCTCCAGAAAGCAGATCCTTTGCTATCTGATCCTGGAGAGCATAACTCACCATGAATCAAAGTCACCAGACCCATTTCATTCCTACTCAATAAGTTGTGCAGGCCCAAAATGTAGATTTCTGATGGTAAATTTAGATGTTGAATGTCTTAGAAGCAATTCACAGACAGCTGAAATAGATATCACTATCATCTACTTCCTTAACTCACTGATCAAAACACGTTTTAATTACATATCTTCCCTGACCAACACTCCAATACAGTAACAAACTTAGCAATTCATATAACTCCCTGGCCAAACTCCTTGAAGGACATCCTCCAGTACAATCCCAGCCAGGCAGATTGCTTTCTTTACGCACAACACTAAATATGGCTTTGAGCTGGCAACCTATAAGGGTCTGACAGATCTCAGTGCTTCCGGTTTATTTCAATCACTTGTCTGCAGAATGTTGCCAAACTTCTTATGAGTAGGCATCAGTCAATGACACCTAAACTATAGTCATAATCAAGGCATGGTTCATTTTCAAAAATCAAATAATTCTCAGGAACAGGAAGAAATTTAAGGGTTACTATCAGCTAGCAGCAGTGGTTACTTGTGGTTAAAGCAACGGTTCAAAAGAACAGCATGGTATTCTGAGACAAATTAAACCTAATAAAAGTAACAAAGGGCATGCAACAAACGCACATTTACCTGCAAACTGTGGTCTGTTGATTGTCATGTCTCATTCAAAATGCAACATTTTATTTTTGGCCTGCAATTGAAACACTGTCTGAAAGGCTTATTCTGCAGACTGCTGAGGAACTGGACTACTTAATGCTACCATCTTCCTCAAGAGCACAGTTTATGAGGTCCCACTGTTGAACTCTCACTCACAACTGGCAGCTGACACCAGAGCCAAGCCAGCATCTCCAGGATTTTTTTAAGAGCCATTATCAGCATAAACACTTGGGAGTTCTCTTTTAATTACAACTCTTTTCTAGTGTCTGCGGAGTTACACGTAATGGTTTTCTTTCAAGACAATACAGATTACAAGGTTCATTGTATTCCATGGCTAACGTGGAATTTCTGTTCCAATAAGCTGGCAAAACTGTTGGGATTTCAAAGCTCATGGTTGAAGTAAAGCGTGGATGACTCCATGATTGTTGGATATCCTTTCATCCTTGCTTATCCAATTAAGGCAGCAGTGATCTGAAGGATACCCTGAAGCACAGGGTACGAGATGGAATTCACCATGAATGGGACACCGATTAAGGCGTGGTGCCCCCAGGACGCACTCATGTGACATCACCAACACAGAAGAGGCTCATTCTGGGAGCACAGGAGGAACGTTATGAGAGAGCATTCAGACCTTGTCCAGTGTCATGTCAGGCAGGGTGGCCGTCAGCTCGTTGGGCTCCCTGTCGTGCTCTAAAACGGGCTCTGACACCTCGTACCCATACAGAGAAAGCAACTCTTCCAGAGGCATCTCTCCACCCTACACATGGGAGGAACATGGATAAAACTTGTGCACAAACAGTTAACTACAAATATAAAATTTACCATAGGAATCACTGCTGCCAGACCTTTAAAACAGCAAAATGGCCCAGACAACGTATTTATTTTAAAAAGAGTTTCTTTTAAACCGGTAAACAATTACCCAGTATTTTGGCATTTCAGGAAAAAGAAAAAAACAAATCAATAGAAAGGGTGCACAAAATGTGTGCTCATGAGTGTCAATGGCTGTGTCCAAACTCAGTGGTTGTGCCCTTCGAAGGTTGCACTCAAAGCTGGAATACATCACAGCGACGCAACAATGCTGTCCCATTCGAAAGGGTCCTCCTTTTGCCAAGCCGCAAAGGATCCACTCAATAGATCCATCGCAGCCAAACATATCACAAGACTCATTGTGCAGAGGTACAGTGGGTGTATCCCGGCTAGATGACAGGAGCGGCGTTTTGTGACTCAAGGATAAATGTGGGAACAGCAGGTGACGACCAGACCATCACATTTGCCAACCATCAAAGAACACAGCCTACAAAGGCTATGCCTTCTTAGCCCACATCCTTCAAAGGATTCAGCCCCTGAATTTGGACACAGCCGATATGTCTACTATAATACTACACATATACCCAGAGGTGTAGTGATGAGTATACGTAGGTATATGGCATGTAGCCCCCCCAAGAAAATGGATTTATCATATACCTACCTAAAAATTGACAGAAATGCATATCAATCATTGGCGTATACACAATTATATGGTATAACAGTATACCCACCTACCAAGACACCACTACACCACTGCATAAACCTGTTGACCAGACACAACACAAAGTCATTACAAAACTCTTCCATCAATTCCAGGAGTTTGGGTTCCCAGACAAAATGCTTTGCTCTCTGGATTTCAGGCCTCTTTAGGGGCTGTACCTGCTTGGTCCCCAGTGTCTTTTCCAGTTCCTCTAGGGACTTGCCCCTGACAGGAGACTGCTCATCTTGCGCTTCATAGCCATGGCTGAGGACCTCCACTAAACTGAGTGTGTGTTCTCCAGAGCCCATTGAACCAGCTAGAACAGACAGAGATGATGGATGAGAACTGTACATCTTAAGGACCGATCCCTTCTTATTTATTTATTAATTGCCTGGCTATTTCCCTTTTGACTCTCTTAAGACAGAGGTTAAGTGCCAGAAGTTTCATCTTGAAACTTTTTATATTATAAAAGCTAATAGAACTACCACCATTTATTTGTTTCGCAGCGGACATTTATAGCTTGGTTTATTAGGCCTTTCCTGCTGATACTGCCACATACTTAATGATCAAATATTCAACAAAATTAAAGGCTGCTCCTGATTACTGGCCATCAGTATCATTCTACAGACACTACTCTGCCAGCTCCTCTCTGCTAAAGGAGCCCCCTCACGTTTTAACCAATCACAGTTCTTTCTGCAATGTTCTAGTGTCAGGCCACCATAATGTCCGCAGTCATGAGCAGTTTATTTGGGCAGAATACAAAACCCACATTACAGACAAACAAAATTCAAATGAGTTTATCGTTTCGGTTACAAACTGCCATATGACACTTTCATACGGCAAATGTATTGCACAGAAATTCTTACACATCACATGAACAAAACTTTCCATGAAATAAAATTTAAAGATATTACTTCAGTTCCTTACTTTTAATTCGACGTACTGTAAATGTTTAAATCGTGACTAAAATAAATAAAAATATGTATCATATGCAAATATTTCCTCTTTTTGGGAGGGAGAGGGCAAAGGCACATATTTCAAAGGAATTCACCATTATCACAGTGGGAAATGGGCTTTACAAACATAGTTGACAACTGAGCCTCAAACATTTTACACTAATACTTACATTTACACATCAACCGTCTTGGAAGAACGTTACTGACGAAAGTAACATTTCCAAAATAAGTCAAAGGACTAAAATACAACTCAAAGTTAAAGCTACCGTGTCAATACAAACTAGGTTCAAGATTCAATTGGAAGGGTTCTCACACGTATGATATACTACACAGGAACGTTATTTCAAAAACATAACGTACTTTTTCGAGCTCAGTCAAAAACATACTAATATGCAGTTAATTAAAGGCTTCTGTTCCAACATAAAAGTTAACACGCACTTAACATTTGTTTCCATAGATAAAAGTAGTACAGAAGTGCCATCATAAAAGTTTAAATGCTTATTAAATGTCACCATGCCCGAAGTCACGATAAACGCTCGCCGACGTGCACGCGAGCACACTTGAAAAGCCCAAAAGCAAAGTGCGTTTTCGGACACGACGCGGGACTCAACCTGATTTCAACCAGATAACTAGGAAACTCGACCCTCCCGGCACCCTCGGCTCACGGCAACGGGCGGCGTAAACCAAGTCGCTTTCCTAAAAGCCCGGGTGCTGAACGTTTCTTTCGGTTTTTTAAGATGTCATCGCCGTGAAGGAACCGGCTGTAAATGACGACGCCTCTGGCTGAAACGTCACCTAGAGCCAGACGCCGAAGACGCCTCGGCTCGAGACGGATGCCCAGCGCAGGAACTTCACCGGCCGCGCGGCCGGCACGCGGCGCCTATCGCGCGCACCTGGGACAGTGCCGGGCGCCGCCGCGCGCAAGCCGCTCTCCCGTTGTTTTCTATAGCGCACTATCTGGCAGTCAGGGGATGGTTCTTTAACTCTGGGGCGGGAAGTGAGGGGGGGGAATGCAAAGAGACCAGAGACGCGAGAATATATCAGGGCGAATAGCCCATCTTTTACTCCTGCAGATATCGAGCCCCGACTCCACACACCCCTCTGAAGACAGCTGATACGAAAGACAAAAATGTAATCGACGCCCCGGCACGACTCGAGCTGTTGAACGTAGCGCTGTTTTTAAAACAATTCAGCAATAATATCCTCCCCAACCTTTTCGTTTACTCACCTCCGCCATTCCGTTTCTGCGCAGGCTTATTCAATGCCCGGATGTTGAAGAGGTCTGCTCCGCGAGCCGCCTGGTTTATTGGTGCAATGTTACATGTAATGATGCTGGGCGAAGTAACATATACAGTAAACAGCCCGGCTTGTACTATATGTGAATGGGGAAAAGTGACAGTTTCACGCACAAAAATATCTTTCACAATAGTACAAGAAAATAACTTAAGTCTCTATAATTACGAAAGTAAACTTTGTTGCAGTTTTAGAGCTGACGTGCGATTAGTGGTATTATGTTTTAAAATTTGTATTGAATGTGAACCAATTCATTTAATATTAACAGAAGGGATCTGGGACACGTTTTTCTTTTTATAAAACCTTAAAAATAACTAAAAAGTTCTATGGAACCTCTCACGTTATAAATTCCGGAATAAATATTGTAGTCCGGCAAATTTCTTGCAGAATATTAATGTACTCTTGAAATAGTTGTAGAAAATACATGTTAAACGGTAAAAATATAAGTCTCCTGCACTATTCGCATGCATTCTCACCAGAATCCCTCTCAGCTTCGAAGAAACGCCGGGAGCCCCTCAGCTAGCTCTCCAGCCACTAACCAGTCTTCATCTATGTCTTCATCTAAATCCCTTAGCTGGTCTCTTGCGTATTTCGGACGTTCTTTTTTGCAGTTGTTTTTGATTTGAAAATCTCACGTATTTGGTTTTTGGTATGTTCCTTGTGAGGTATAGCCTAGCTTTTGCTCCAATGCGAACTTAACCTTTTAACTGGTCATACCCTGGAACCTCAGCCTAGTTACACTTACGTCTAATTGGTTCTTTGACAAATGCATGGTCATAATGCAGACTACTGCTGCCACACTACGTCGCTTTGGGTTTATTTAGCGTCAGGTGAGTACATGCACGTACTTGTACATGAGTGCAGGTTAGCGTGAGGTTCAGTGCCTAATCATTTAAATTAATATTTGTGGAATCCAACAACTGAAACAGTGAAATTCAGATTTCACTGCGTTTCTCTGTCTCTCCTACTGGGCTTTAAAACCAGTGCTTCCTCCTCCCTCTGCATGTGCTCCCCCCCCATTCTGCCCTTTGCACTGGGAAGCAAAGCTTTGGGTCACAGACAGCGAGAGCAAAGATGAGAAGAGAATAAAAATGAATGAATATAAATGAGGTGGTACATGCCAGTGAAAGCGTACACGGGGAAGAGCGTTTCAGAAAAAGTGACCTGAAGTAGATCATCTCACTTCATCTATCTGTGTAAAACACCCATGTGCCTTTCAGCTTTTTGGCCTTAACACAAATGGTTATGTGTTGTTCCATGTAATCAGTTAGACTACTGTAGTTACCCAGGCTGGAATATATACTCAGCCACATCTAGCATATCTAAAATGGTACTGTAACACGAACTACCAGTGCCGCCTGGTGTTCCATGACCCAGGAATGTCCCCACTTTAACCCTACTGGACGTGGAAGATCATAGGAAATATAAGACATTTGAGACAGTCAATAACTCACCGAAGAGAAGATCGATGACCCAGAGGGAAACAGAGGCTGGGCGGGAAGCTTCACAGCATATTTAGGATGGTGGGAAAATAGGTGCACTAGTGATAAATTAAACTGCATTAGTGGGTAAGAACAGTGGTGACCTCAGCTGCACAGCAACCATATTAATGCTTAGAAAAATTATTTACAATCAATCTGATTATCATTTACCCTAAACGTAATCACCGGCAAATCAGACAAGTAATTTGAATAAAATGTCAATAGAAATATATAATGTATATAGTGTGTATATTTTCCACTGTAGTAAGAACAATTCCAAATGGGCTTGTGAGCCATGCTATACAACGTCCTGAATTAATCAGCAATATAGACATAATATAGACAGCTGTGGTGCTGTTGGACATGACACTGATGTTACACTGATGAATATGTTGATGTTGCTCTTGTTAAAACTTTGTGAAGCGCTTTGGGAGAATGTCTTTGGAAGGGTGATCCATGAAAATAAATTCAAGTGTCTTAGACTAGCCCTTTACGTTAGGATGGTCAGTATATTTTAGGCGTAAAGCTCTTTGTTGATGAATGCATAACAGCAGCAGGGTTGTGATAATGCTATATGTATATAATTATAATATATAATATAGATATATGTTATATATTTAATCTCCAGGAAATCTTTTTTGTTATAAATATTTGTTGTAATTTCAGGGTGATACTAATCAAGAGAATCAAGCAACTCGATTCAGGAGAAATCAGAACCGACAAGGAGAGTCGTCTTCTGTTTTCGGGCTTGTTTTTTTAGCTTTTGGTATGAATAATTTTCTGTGAAGAGCAGAACAAATGAACAAAACTGTCTGTTTTCCAGAGGAAATAATCATTAACAAGCGAAGGATCAAATAAGAGGAAATACAACATAAAAGCAATGAGGGGCACAGGCTCCACGCGAGATAAGAAACAGTCAAGCAAGGATGGAAGAGATAGAAAAAGTAGCATAATGCTAAAGGGAATTAGGCACAGACGAAAAGACAAAATGGAAAGCTCACAGAAAAAAGAGAGAATGAAAGGATTCAAACAGACCTGATGAGGTCACTTGGCCATTCCATCCAGAAGGGGGCGCTCAGGCTGTAGTGTGGCATTTAGGAAGACAGGAAGAAACAGGATTGAGGCATCCAGACCCCAACTGAAGTTCACTTGAAGAGTAACAACGCTATATAAAACTAAGTTAGTCCTACTACCATAACAGAAAATGTCAGTCCATTCATCCATCTTTTGTCCTATGTAGGGTCACGGGGATCCGGGACCTATTCCAGAAACAACAGGCACAAGGCAGGGAATTATGAGGCGTTCCATTTGAACTGTGAAATTGGAAATTCCGAGTTCCTAGTCGAATATATCAACTTGAGCGCCCCCTTAAGTTGGAGTTACGATTCAGAAAGTTGGAGGAACCTCTACTATCCTAACCTCAGAATTCAAGATGGCCGTGTCCTTCATCAACAGCAGTGAAAGCTGTAGTTGTATACTATTTATAAGCACTTATGTCTTATTTGTGTCTTATTATATCAGTCATACACACAGTACTGTCCAACCTGTATCTATGGACATGTTGCTATAGGGTTTGTATGTGCAAAATACCCCATAATGCTTTGTTATCAACTGGTATTGCTGGTATTAGCAATGGTTAACAACGAACCTGGCTAGAACTGGTATTGCTAAATGGCTTTCCGACTTGTTGTACTCTAACACAGTTAACTTGGATGTGACGTCATTCCCAGCTCTGACTTCTGACCTCAGAGGTAAATTGAATGCAGCATAACCCAGGATGGGGCGCTAACCCATTGCAGGGCACACATACCATTCAGAAGCAGGAAACCACAAAACAGCTTGGGGAGAACATGCAAACTTCACACACACAGAGCGGGAACTCAAACCTTAGTCTCTACAAGGGAAAGGCAACCATGCTAACCGCAGCGCCATCCCAGGGTTAGACCAAGTCGCTTGAATTTATTTTCATACGTCACCATTTTACCAAAGCGCTTCGCAAAGGCTTAACAAGAGCAACATAAACATACTCCGAATACCCTAATTCCCATGTTAAACAGGTGCCCACATTTTCTCTTTATTACTGGATAACTCATGAAGCTGGGCTGGTGAGGAATAATTAATATGGTCAGAGACCCTCAGGGGCAGTTCTGGAGGGGGGCAGTGCCCTCGTGACAACATGCGTGGTCCCCCTAAATACATATGCTACTTGGGACTGAAATGTATTACTATTACTACTATTATTTACATTTATATATGTGAGCTAAAATTTTCTGCACTGGGAACAGGCATAATGCAAACATAAGCTCACTTTCTTGTTCAACCAAATAGTTAATTCAATATTAGTTCAAATACAATAACTTGTGGCCATAGGTGGAAATTAGCAGGAGTACATTTTAAACTGCACTTGAGAAAGCACTTCTTTACACAGCGTGTAGTTCGAATATGGAATAGTCTTCCTGTTAGTGTAGTACAAGTTAAAACTTTGGGCTCCATTAAATCAGAGCTAGATAAGATTTTAGCAACTTTAAGCTATTGGTCAAATTCTCCCCAAACGAGCTTGATGGGCTGAATGGTCTCCTCCCCTTTGTAAATTTCTTGTATTCTTATGTTCTTTAGCAGAGGCCCCTGAACTTCAGCTCGGGCAACTCTGTGTATTGAGGTGTTCATGGCTCTTACTACAGAACACACACTCCATATGTACCTGCACATTTCTATCGACGATTTTGTCTATATCATATATGTCAGAATGAAGGTTTATGTTACATGCGGCTTAGTATCAAGCAGTGTTGCGGAGTCTTTCCTTTTGATGAGATCCAGTGTGACTGTTGTATACAGAGCAGTATTGTATAGTTTATCACAAAACAGTGAGCCGGAGCATTATCGTGAAAGGGGGCACCAGCCAGAGCTTGTGAGTCTGATTCCTCCGTGTGTTTTCGTTCCAACGGTATGGGGCAGAAGCCATGACAGGGCTGCCAGCTCATTCTTCAGAAAGTATGGGGCAGCCAAAAGAGAAAGAAAAAAAAACAAATTACAATGGAGTGGAAATTCACGTTTTTCAGTGCCAAGGATCTCGGGCTGGAGATTCACAGTTGATGAAAATGGAACATTAAAAAAACAATGGCTGCCAACCTCCTTCCTATATACAGTAACCTGTCACCACCTTTTCTCGGGGACCATAAGAAGCTAATGCTGTATCTATGTGATCTATGCAAAAACTGACCATGATTCTTTCATTCTTTGCATTTTCAGGGGTGCCTAATAGAATCAAAAGAATGACAGAAGAAAATCAGGAGAAATCTATTTTAAAATGTCTAAAAATATGAATCAATAGGGCAACGTTGCCTATGACGCAGGACGCCGAACGTGTACTTAGTCAGCAGAGTCTCTGTGTTGCACAGAAATAGTCACAAAGAATGTTATTGGCTTAGTAGCTATTTAAATGAATTACACATGAGCTCATAAAGAGAATGTATGGTGAATTCATCCTTTGAAGGACACTTCCTCTACACCAGCATCATTCTGCCAGGCTCTCAGCCTAGATTCCATTATCATTGCTTGGGTTACTCATTAATTCTACTAATCTGAATAGATATATTTATAAAGATGGACCTGCTGGTAAATAACATTTTCTGCTTCGATTAATATCCATCTGTCTTTCATAGGCTTATACAGGTCAGGGTGGTGGAACCATCTTCTAACCCTTTATTCTCATTGGGGTTGCAGGAGGGCCTGGAACTTATCCCAGGCAATACAGTGCACAAGGCAGGGGGACACCCTGGACAAGATACCAGTCCGTCACAGGGCACGAGGCAGGGGGACACTCTGGACGGGATACCAGTCCATCACAGGGCACGAGGCAGAGGGACACCCCGGATGGGATACCAGCCCATCACAGGGCACGAGGCAGCGGGACACCCCGGATGGGATACCAGCCCATCACAAGGCAGGGGGACACTCTGGACGGGATACCAATCCATCACAGGGCACGAGGCAGGGGGACACCCTGGATGGGATTGCAGTCCATCACAGGGCACGAGGCAGGGGGACACCCTGGACGGGATTTCAGTCCATCACAGGGAACGAAGCAAGGGGACACCCTAGATGGGATACCAGTCCGTCACAGGGCACAAGGCAGGGGGACACCCTAGACGAGATACCAGTCCATCACAGGGCACGAGGCAGGGGGACACCCTGGACGGGATACCAGCCCATAACAGACAGACAGACAGACACACACACACACACACACACATGCACAGAGTCATACTCTATGGGCAACTTAGAGATACAAATTAGCCTAACTGCACAGCTTTGGACTTTGGGTAGCAACCTACACAACACGTCTGCACACATGATGGAGAATTAAAGTTGACATTTTACTTAGCCAATGCTTTTGTTCAAAGTGATGTACAGGTAAGGTAACTAACACATAACAAACATACATGTTGTCAAGGAGTTAACTAGGCTTAAGTGCGGCTAGGCTGAGCTTCCAGTGACTGCCCAGGGACCAGAGTGCGCAGGATCAGAGCAGGAGCTACCCAACAACTTCCAAACAAAGGAAGAATCTAATAAAACTGCTGTTCGGTCAACAGGAAGCACAGTATTAAGAGCATTCAGGGAGCTTGGAGTGCTATTTAGATGGTAGAGGTGCTCCTGGAACAGAGGGGTCTTGAGGTGTTTCTTGAAAGTGGAGAGGGAGTCTGATGACTGGATGTGGTTCAGCAGCTTATTCCATCAATGGAGAAATGCCCATCAGAAATGTCTGAGTGAGTGAGACTTTCACATGGTGGAAGGAGCTCCAGATGGCATTGGTTTGCTGACTGAAGGGGGCGAGATGGGCCAAAGGTCCTAAGGAGCCTCTTGACAGAAATGGGTGCCTTTCCATTGATGGCTCTGAAAGCCAATGTTGAGGGCTTAACTCATGCACTCTATATATTGCATATACATGTGTTGTGCAGAAGGCCTGTGTGGGGAGGGGGGACCTGACGGCACCTGAGCATCTGGCCATTTTGCCTGAACGAATGATAGTGCCCCACTTGTAATATTCCAAGTCCTATTCACTAGGACAACCTCACCCCCCCGCCACAATCGCGAAAATTTACCAAGAGTGATCACCCTAGTTCACCACAGTGAAAATATAAGCCCCCCCCAGGCTGGCATGTCACTGCTGTGCAGATTAAAGTGGGTATCTTCATTGTGACACACTGTGTTTTTCATTAGAAGGAAAGATGTTGCCTGCAGCCATGGTAAGTGAGTGTTTCTCAGTCCTGGTCTACCCTGAGTAATCCAGCCCAGCCATCGCCCCCCTGTGTGAAGCCTCCAGAGCCCACCAGCATGCCTTAGTGTTTCACAAAGTTCCTTAACTTTGCAGTGTCCATGTAGGAGGATGAACATCCTTCCTTTGTTTAGTGCGGTGTGTCTCAGCCCAGCCCTCGGTTACCCCCAGACTATCTGGTGGTTAGGAGGGAGGAAAAACATGGACCATCTGGGGCTCCCCTTGAGGACTGGGTCGAGAAACATTGGTTTAGTGTGACAGAGAGAACACGACATATATAAGGGTGGGGGCACATGGACACTGGGACCAACTGAAAGCTGATTGGCTCCTGAAGTGGCTCCTCCCCTCTCTCTTACCAAGTCAAAACATATCACTGGCTAATGATACAGTTGGCCCCTCTATATGAATTTTGCCTGTCATATGCATGGCACCTTTAAAAACCCTAGAATCACCCATGGTGCCATGAAAATGCCATAGAGACAGATGACCCAGATGCTTCATAAGGTTATACAGATAGTCCAGTCATCCATCTTCATTTATCTAGTACAGGGTTGCAAAGTGTGGTCTACCAGGTAGGTGTACACCCTGGACCAGATACACAGAACACGCACACTAGGAGCAATTTACAGATATGAATTATCTGAACTGCCTATCTTTGAACTGCAGGAAGAAGCCAGTACAGCGCATAAAAGACATGCAGATTCCACACAGACACAGAGGAAGTGGGATTCAAATGTAAAACCATGAATGTGTCAGGCAACAGCACTGAGGACTGAGCAACAGTCACTTAAATACAAAGACAGTAATAATGCAAGGATAAGTGTGAGTAATGCAAACAGTGCAAATATATCTGCTATAGGCTGTTACTGCACTACAGCAACACTGAAGCTGAGTAAATTAAAGCACAGAAAATAAGGGGACGTCTGACAATGGTGGCAGTTTCAGATCTTCATTTAAGGAATTGGAAAAACAGCAGAAGAGAACAGGCACTGAGGTTCAGGCAGCGCTAACCCCTCCGTCTGGCTTGTCATCTCTCTCTGCTTCACTAAGTAGGCGGCGGCTTATTGTCTGACAGCTGATTGGTGGGTTGGGAGCTCGGACGTCAGTGTGCTTAGCACATTTGTGCTTCGCGAGGGTGGGGGGGCGGCACCGTGACGTGGGAAGCGCTGATTGTGATCTCAGCAGCCCCGCGTGTCACGTTGCAACATGCAGCAAACTCCACTCACATGGAACTGTGGAGAAGACTCGAAACTTGGTCTCAGAAGTGTAACATGATAGTGCTAACCACTGCACCACCGTACCAGCAGCAGCAGCAGTAATAGTAGTAATCATAATAATTAGCCGATTTGCTAACATATTTTACTACAAAAATATTATTATTATTATTATTATTGATCATAATAATAACAATAATATTAGGCGATTTGCTAACATGCGTTACCACAGTTACCTTACTAATCCATCACACTTCATTTCAGTGATATGCATATATGTATAATACACATGCACAGTGCTGCCTCAGAATATGTGAACCCTTCATTTTAGAAATAGCTCACTGATGGACTCTGAGTATGACCACAGTTTACACCCTCAGGCTCATTTTCTCTGCTCTCTATAATGATAGCATGCCTGGGGGGAGGGGGGACAGCTGGTCCACTTTGGACCCCCACAGATTATTTTTTCCTTACTCCGGAGTTTTTGGTTCCTCTCCTCCATTGTCTTCTGGCATTCTTTCTTTCTCGCTTCCCTTTTTCCCTGTTTTATGCACCATTTTGAATTTACACGAATGACGCAGTAATGGATTGCCCCACACTCTTGTTCAGTGCCTTGGGGTAACTCTGTTGTGAAAGGCACTATATAGAAATAAACTGAATTTAACTGAATTGAATACACTGGACCACATCAGTCAGTAGTCATGACTACAACCAAGCCTTTCCTCCGCTTACCGATCCGTGGTGTTCCCTGGAGCTATTCCCAGTCACACCAGACATGCACTACAGCAGAATGAGGGGTGCGCAGCAAAATGAGGGGTGTGCAGCAAAATGAGGGGTCCTCAGCAGAATGAGGGGTCCACAGCAGAAAGAGGGGTACGCAGCAGAAAGAGGGGTACGCAGCAGAATGAGGGGTGCGCAGCAAAATGAGGGGTCCTCAGCAGAATGAGGGGTCCACAGCAGAAAGAGGGGTACGCAGCAGAATGAGGGGTGCGCAGCAAAATGAGGGGTCCTCAGCAGAAAGAGGGGTACGCAGCAGAAAGAGGGGTACGCAGCAAAATGAGGGGTGTGCAGCAGAATGAGGGGTCCACAGCAGAATGAGGGGTCCACAGCAGAAAGAGGGGTACGCAGCAGAATGAGGGGTGCGCAGCAGAATGAGGGGTGCATGCCTCTGGCAGGTAGCCAGGTTTCTCATCTTCTTGTCTCTCGGCTCCATCACTCCTGGCTGACCAGACGCCTACAGGCCAGCAGTTGGACTTGGGCAAACAGTAGCCTCCTCCAAGCTGCTTGATGATCCCCGCAGCCACAACAATGACATGAGACGATTCGAACCGTAGGCACCTCCCAGGAGCTATGCGCTTGCCCTCCCCCTGTCCTCCTTATTCTCCACGGACTGATTAAGCTGCACTGCCGCACCTTGGTAACCTGTTATGGTCATTCTTTGTAGCAATTATGAGGGAAGAAGACTTTTGTTTTTTAAGTGGGGGGAGCAAATATTACATGTACCATTCCTTTTTGTCTTCCCCACTTCAGGTTGATTTTTTGTGTTTTTATTTTTCTTTCACAAATGCAATTTTTTTCTGGTCCAACACGCTAATCAGTTCTTAAAATCTCAGGAAAATTAAGAACATGAATTAAAAATAGCCATTTTCCAGAGTCGGCGTATGCTATGTCATTGCTCATTTTTGTTGGTTTTGGTTTCACCCCGCAACCCTATACTGGTAGGAGGTATGAATGGAAGGATGGATGGATTATTTTGGTTTCACATTCCTAAAGATTTGTCTACGTGTGGAATGCACTGTTACTTGAGTAACGGCAAGACTGAGTGAACTATGTGAGATATGACTGCATTCTCTTAGGTTTAGCCCGTCTGAACAATCGCAATGCTGATCTTTTCATTCACAGCACAGTAAGTTCCAAGATGGACAGAACCAGTTTAATTTTCCAGCTAAATACTTTTAAAACCCTATTATTTATACAGTACTGTGCAAAAGTCTTAGGCAGCCAAAGAAGATGATGTTTACAGTAAATGATCTTTATGTTGGTGTAAAACTATGCTATTATGCCTGTCAAAGTGTGTTAGCTTAGTCATTTCAAAACCTC
>JAAGVU020000032.1:4991839-5019696 GCA_011763525.2 Mormyrus iriodes
TTATATTGAATTTTTAATTCTGAGCAAATATACATTTACTACCCAGATAAATGGCTTTAAACATTTCTTTTCACTGCATAAGACTTTTGCACGGTACTGTATATAGTTAAACGGACGAAGCACCGGAGTGGCCAACAGATGGAGCCAGTTTATTACTCCATTTAAACCATCATAACGGTTTTAACCCAATCGACATCATTGCCCAGACCAACATCCAATCAGAGGTAAGCGTACATGTACAGTTCACACAGCTCAGTACCCTGATACACTTAGGCCTAGTTATGCAAATGCAATAGGTCTAGTTAGCAAAACATCATATGTTAAACATCGATTAAGGGTGGTAAGACCTTAAGCCATGAAAATATCACATATTAAAATCATATTCTGTCTGTCTTGGTTTTATTATAAGTTTTATTTGGATTTTGATCATTGTGTCAGAACCAAGAAGCCACACATATTAGCTCATGTTTTTAAGAACAGTTAATGATGTTATAAGCATCCGTGTGCTACATCCTGCCCGTCATGTCCACCTGGCTCTTCCCTAACGTGGCCCTGATGAGCCACGCCTGTTGCTTATTACAACTAATTAGCCTTTTGTATTTAACGCACGTCATATGAACCCATAATTCGGAAATGCTGAGTTCCTAGCCGGAAATTTTAACTTGAACACCCCTTGAAGTTGGAGTTACAACTCGGAAAGTCGGAGGAATCTACACAATCCCAACCTCAGAATTCAAGATGGCTGCACCCTTTACCAACAGAAGTTGAAACTGTAGTTTTATACAGTTTATCAGCAGTTACTTTTATTAGTGTCTCAGTTGTACACACAGTACTGTCCAACCGCTATCTGTGGACATGTTGCTATGCTGTTTTTATGTGCAGAATACTATACTAACAATGGCTAACACTTAAACGCACTAGAACTGGGGCCTGTTTCAGAAAACAGGATTTCTTGCTTAGCCGGATTACTTATCAGATTTAAGGCAGTCAGGCTAAATGTAAGTGAGTGAAGATAAAGACCATTTAAACTGTAATAAATTAAATCCGACAAGTTATCCGGCTAAGCAAGAAATCCTGTTTTTGAAACCGGTCCCTAGTATTGCTAAATTGCTTTCCGACTTGCTGTACTGAAACGTGGTTAACTTGGGAGTGAAGTCATTCCGACTTCCGACCTCTGAGGTAAATGGAATGCAGCATAAGTACCTGTTTGTCTCATCAGCCCCAGGCCATTGATGTTGCTCCTTCTGTCTGCCCGTGACCTTCCCCGTTCTTGCCTTCTTGTTTTGACCCCTCATGGTCTTGTTTGTTTCCCTGCTCCCATTTAGTTCAAAAAAACCCTTTTCGTTTGCCACACACCTGCTTTCGAGTCCTTTGTCTCATATCACGTGACAGAATGACCGGACTCCCAAGCAATTCCAGCAGTCTGACCCTCTGCTCTGGCTTCCATGCTTCCCCGCATCCGACAGACTGGATACCCTGAGTGCTTTGGATCCGAGGATGAAGGGATTACCAGCGCCACAGGAGCCACCCTACCTTCAAGTGGAGGACTCCTTCTCCTACTGAATGCCCATTTGGAGAGGAGGGGTAACCCCACGGTATAAAGGTTCCCAGAGGTTGAAGCTCTCTTCTGGGAAGTGTGTTAGTGAGACTCCCCCTGGAAGTGGATCCCCAGGAGGTGGAGAAGGTTCGATGCTTGCTGTCCGATGCGCGGAGGATAGTTCAGCGTGAAGCTGCTCAGTCCATCGCCTCTCCGCTGCATGAAGCTGCACAGCCTGCCGCCTCTCCACAGCGTGAAACCGCTCAGCCCATCGCCTCTTTGCCTCGTAAAGCCGCTCAGCCTGCCGCCTCTCCACAGCGTGAAGCTGCTCAGCCCTCTGCCTCATGAAGCCACTCAGCCTGCTGCCTCCCTGCAGCATGAAGCCTGAACCTCCAGTGCCTGGCACATGACGGGCCTTCGCTCATTCCGACCCTCCAGAGCCCGGCCTGGGGGAGCTGCCCCCATGCCTCCAGAGCCTGTCCTCGCCTCTGCTGTACCCGCAGTCCAACAGCTGTGCCATCCGACAGAGAACCCCAGTGCTTACCTCCAGGCATCCCAGCTGCACCCTGCTCACTTCCAGGTGTCCCATCGGTTCCAGCCTAGTTGTTTCCTGCTGTCCCATCAGCTCCTATCTTGCAGTCTCCTGTTGACACCCTCTTCATCCTCTGCACGTCACTGCCAGGCTGACACATGACTCCCTGGTCACCGCCAGGCCAGGTTGGGTCAACCCGGAAGATGCCCTGCCGAAGGGCTTAGAATGGAATCTTCTCGGCATTGCCCTAAGTCCCACTCCATGGGCCCCTGTATCAACCTGCCCCGCTGGCCCCTCAACTCCCTCAGGCCCCACTGGCCTTCTGAGGCCCTTAGGTCCTGCAGTCTGGATGGACCCTGCCTCAACGGTGAACAGGCTCAGGAGGGTCCTCTTCCCAGGGTTGCTGCCCAGTTCCCCTAGGTCCGGGAATGGCTTGGTTCCTGTCACAGTTCCTTGTCCTACCTTTTTGAACTGGTCTGTGTCCCCTGTGGCCCTCTCCTGTGTTGCCGTCCCTGTCACCGTGGTTCCTCTACCTGTCCGCCCTGTCCAGGTGTATGTCTTGTTGGGTGTCCTCTCTCTGCTGTCCCTGGTTTTGCCTTGGTCTGTTCCATGCCCCTAGTCATCTCATGTGTTTTTTCAGTTGTCCTAAGTTTTGCTTGTCGGGTGTTCCCAGGTGTGGTGTGCTCAGTCTGTCTCTATCTCTGTCTCTCCTGCTCCCTGGTCCCGGTTGATGTCCGGCATTTGTCCCTCTGGTCCATGGTCCCTGGTGCCTGGCTTCGTCCTGTGTTTGGTCTGTTTCGTCTGTGTGGCTCTGTTCGCCATTGATCTTTACTGTGGTCCTTTTACTCCCTGGTCTGGCCGCTGCCTGTTCCAGGCCCATGTGTTCTGTCCTGTCCTGTCCTCTCTTATTATTCTGCCCCTATGGTGTGGTGTCTGTCCTGTGTGCCTTGTCTATCCTGCCGAACCCTGTCCCGTCTTATGTCCCGTCTGTCCCTGGCCCTGTGTTTCCAACCTTTGCATTTGGTCCCATTGGTCCCCTACCCCGTTCGTCTTCCATGCCTTGGGTGGGGGGTACTGTTACACTCATCATGTTCGTCTGACTTTCCTGTCTCCTCCTTCACATGGCCCTGATTAGCTACATCTGTTGCTTATTACCCCTTGTGTACCTGTTTGTCTCTTCTCTTCATCCTCAGTCTTCCGGTCTGCCCAGTGTCCTTCCCTGTACTCACCTTTTTGTTTTGACCCCTCGTGGCTTCGTTTGATTCCCTGCTCCTGTTTAATTTAATAAACCCCTTTTTGTTTGCCACACGCCTGCTTTCGAGCTCTACACTTCGTATCACGTGACACCATGCATGTAACAAATTCTGGAAATGTCTTTTTGGTTATTTTAACACATGCACTCACTCACTCATGTATGTATATATAAAACAGGAAAAAAATGTAAAAAAGTAAATAGATTTAGGATGTTTTCCAGTTTTTGTTATCGGACATTCACTATACTATTTCATTGTAATCGTCCGTTGATCCACAAGAGGGAGATGTTGATTTCAGAAGACCGAAGACGACTAACAAAACCTTTATGAAATGTATAGCTTTGCGTCCACCTGAAATTCCTTTGAGTTCCATTTGATTTATCGTTGTTGTAAAATAACGCTACGATTATTTTCAGAAAACCGCCACTGCTAAAAGGATTAATGCTCATTTAAAAAAACACTCTGTTTGAAAAGTTTCTTGTTTACGCTCAATGTGTATAATGGGTTTTATCTAACGCTTAGTGTGTTTACCTTATTGTAATCATGCATTGATCCACAAGAGGGAGATGTTGATTTTTAAAGAGCAGATATACTTCATAATAGGAGCACCTTTCGCAAAAGTATTGTTTCGTAGCCAGCTAAAGTTTCACTGAATTAAGTGATATTTATCATCGTTTTAACGCCCCGGTTCTTTTGAGAAAAACGTCTGTGGTAAAAATTATAGTGCGACAAACGTATCTGAATAGTATAAATGGTGTACGTAAGACCTTGTTAAAGCAAAATTGCATCCAAACGGGATTTTGTTTACCCTTTTGTCCTGAAGGTCTGAAACACAGTACAGTTACAATAAGACTTGTTGGCGTCATGCTCATGCAGAGGCAGCCAGCGTGCAGGGTTTGCTTTCACTTTCCTCGGTGTTCATTCTGTTCGATGCTTTTTCGATTTATCTCTTTTGAGTTTGCGACTAATTATACACAACTATGAGAAGCATGAATAATCTGAGACGCTTACGCAGTCCGTCGCTGCACTTCCCTCCTGCTCAATTTGCAAGACTCCCACTCTGTCCTGTTGGTCCGCTTGGCTTGTCCCAGTTTAAACAGGATGTTTATGCTTCCATGGAGCTGCAGACCAGATCTGATCATGCTCTCGGGCTCCCACTGGCCCTTCTCTCCTAATCCATCTGTGGTTTGCTAACCCCTGCCAGGGCTTCTCACACCAAGGAGGTAAAAACATCACTCAAAACAATTTACTTAATTTAACGTTGAAGCTGTTCAAAGTGCAACAAAGCTCAAGAAAGAAGAAGATGAACTCACTGCCTTAAGAAAAAAGTGCCTCAGGTCACCAGGGACATGCAGTGTCACACTGCGGCTTTCGTCAGATGGCTAAATTAAAGACATCATTTCCCTTTGGCTGTATGCGGTTTGCCTGAATTCACAGACTACAGTCATCATTCGTCTGCCCAAACATATGTTCATAAATGCCTCTTAGTGGCGTGAGACTGCAGAATTATACAGGCCGGCGCGTGATCACCCAAACAAAATGTCTCCAACAGGGCCAAATCAAAGCGTGTGAAAGAGGCGTCTAACCAATTATTCTTTTTAGCCTTTTTTGTTTAATGACAAGTCACTGCTTCTGGCCAAAAGAGGAACTGAATATCTGTTGGGTGTGTTAGTCAGCAAAGATTTAGCATGAAAAGAAATCCACCACATGATCTAGTTTGAAAAAATACTAAGAAGCCCCATTTTAGGCAACTTTTTCAGCTTCAACCTGAGGTCCCACTGAGACGTCTCTGGTTATTGTTTAACGTAATGCGTTTTACACATCAAAATTCTTAAGTGTGTAGTGATGTAACAACAGTGTTTGGTGCTGGCTGAGAGGGCACATTTATTTGACAGATAAATGTAAGTCATGCCTTTGATCAGAGTACATGTGGCACCGTTAATGAGTGTGTTTCCTGGGACAGCTAATCGCCGTGTAGCATCCAAGCCAGTGCGCGAGCCTGACATCTTGCATTCCACACAGCCGCAGAAGACATTCCTATTAACGGGTTTGACAGGATATGCAACAAATGAGTTCCAAAACCACCTTCGGGGGGTTGGGGTGCGGATTAATAAGGTTACACTTAAAGGAAAAGCTCAGAGACTGTGCCGTGTTAGTGCCAGCTGGTCTGGAATCTATAGCACTAGTTGCTTTTACAAACTGTTCAAATCTGTAAGCTAAATTTAGACAAGGGGAGGTAGTCTTTACCTTATAAGCCCAGCATGGAAACTTCTGATTCTGGTGGGCATTTCCTGTGGATTGCAATCAGCAAATGAAAATACCAGTGTGGAAAAAAATGCAGAGCCCTTTCCTACACTCGTTTTTACCCCCTCTCTCCATCCATCTTCCCTATAGCAGCCTACCATTACTGTTTTCGGCCTTTCTTTTGCTCGCTCCATTACCAGAAGCACCGTTTTTGAAGCGATGGATTTCCAGATACTTCCAATGAAAAGAAGGCCTTGATAATTAAAAAGCCGCGGCCTGTTTGAAATAGGCCCCTCTGCATAGGAATATACACTTGGGGCCACTCTGTTAGGTGCACCTAGCTAGTCCTGGGTAGGATTGAGTTGTCTTCAGAATCACTTCAAGGGTAAATGTGTTGGATGTTCAGAAAAGCCTTTTTGCACACCACTGTTTCACTGAGTTGTTATGTTTGCATTCCTGAAAGCTTTAATGAGTCTGGATATTCTCCCTGTGACGCAGAAATGCCATCGATTGTGTGTTTTTTGTGTATCACACCTCCTAACAGACCATCTCTGTAAACTCTAGATACCGTAATGTGTGAAATCCTCGGGAAAGTGGCTGTTCCATCTGGCAAAGGGCAATCACACCGTGGTCAAAGTCACTTAGATAATTCTGAGTGCCATTCTAATGCTGGGCCTGACAGTGATCTGAAACCTTTAGGACCTACGTGCTGTGGCCAAATGGCCTGTTTGTATTAACTGCAGCTGTACCTAATAAACTGGCCACTGAGTGTATATCTCTGTGTGGGGGGAAACATTTTTGTAATTTTTCGTAATATACACCCTAACCCAGGTCTGAATTTTGCATTAAGTGATGTCGTTAAATCTGTTACACCTAAACCAAAAATGTTTTCATTCACTCCTAAAGACCCTTTGTATGTGTATCCTAATCTATTGTCTAATTAGCAATTTCCTTTGATCAGCTACGGTCCGTTTTCATGTAGCGCTGCCGGCCTTAGTGTTTGATTATTTAAACTGACATCCTTCTGAATGGGCCACAAACTATGGGTTGAGACTGAAAACCATACAGTAAACTTACCATTTTTAGAAGGTAATCAGAGTCTGACACCGTTTCACAGAGTCGCGTCCGCTCTCTCCCGCTACGTGGAAGTCCCCTGGTCCGTGTTTGTTATTGGCGGAGCTGTAAGATGTCACAGGCACTTCTGAAGACCGCAAACAAGCTGCATGATTAGCTCATGATTAGCCACAAAGATAATTCAGCCTGCATGCTCCTTCACCATCACAATGACATCATTGCCATGTGCTCTGGACTTTGTCACCCTGGTAGATATTCCTCTATAAAGCATCCCTGCCCTAAAAAGGGCTGAGTCATGCCAGGAAAACAGGCACACAATTCAAAACTGAAAAAGATGTTGCAAGCGATTTGTAACACAATGGGTACATCACGTTAACATACTGCTCGAGACCGAATGAAATCAAGCCTGCTGCAGTATACACTGCGGATCACACTTAGAGATGTAATGTACAGACACTGGAGAGGAATTGTTGTAGATCCACTTACCCTGCGGTTTTTATTTAATTGTAAATCTATTCATCTATTTTACTAGAATAGAATAGAATAGAATAGAATGCCTTTTATTGTCATTGTACAGATGTACAACGAAATTTCATGTGTCCCCTGAATAGTACATACAGTATAATTAAGACAGAATCTTCAGATTCACCACATACAAATGCTCTGCATATTGAGCTACATGCACACACAACAAAGTAAAACACAGGCATTAATACAAACCAATAAAACACTGAATGACTCTGTTTGCATACTTATATACAAATTGGAAGTATATAAAAAGTAAGTAGCCTTAATAGAAGGGGTGGCATGGTGGTGCAGTGGTTAGCACTGTTGCCTCACACCTCTGGGATCAGGGTTCATGTCTCCGCCCGGGTTCCATGTGTGTGGAGTTTGCATGTTCTCCCCGTGCCGTCGTGGGGTATCCTTTGGGTACTCTGGTTTCCCCCACGGTCCAAAAACATGCTGAGGCTGATTGGAGTTGCCAAATTGCCTGTAGGTATGCATGCATGCATGTGAGTGTGCCCAGTGATGGGTTGGCTCCCTGCCTTGCAGCCTTTGGGATAGGCTCCGGACCCCCCACGACCCATATGGAATAAGCAGTTATAGAAGATGGATGGATGGATAGATAGTCTTAATAGATCTATAACACCTTCCAGAGGGAAGCAGACTGAAGAGGCTGGAAGTGTATCACTTCAGTCCAGGCTGAGTCTTTGAAGCGATAGGATTTAACGAGAAAAAAGACTGATTTGCAATTTTTCATCATTCAGAATAATCTGTTGGTACAAGGTAGTTGAATAAGTACCAGTACTATGGCCTTCTCCCTCTTTGTTTCATTCATGTGTTGTGTATAAACACAATTGTTTGTGAAGTTTCACATAAGTTTGATGACTCCTATCAGAATGAAACCATAAGCGGCATGATCCATGCTGAGGAATGTGCTGCTGGTTCATTGCAAACGCTGGTCCGACAGACCCGAGTCTGAACATTCCGTCTGAGTATATTTTTCCTGCCTTATGTCTGTACTGTGATACCCAGTCTGAGTCAGGGGTAAATATCTTGTAATTGTGTGGGAGAGCACTTCCCGCTTCTGTATGGAAGTTTGTGGAAGTCCTGAGCTTCAGAGGACCACATGGAGATCGGGCCTGCAGGGACAGCTGAGCTCCACCTGGGAACCAAAGATTGGACACCACAAGCCGGCCCAGGTCTGAAAATTCATTGTTCCCAGCACCCGGCCAGTTTATTTCCCCGCCACATTCCCTTCCCCAGGACGCGTGGTCTCTCATCTGTGCCCATTTGCTCCTCCATCAGACAAATATGTCTGAGAACAGCTTCTTCTCCTGCACCAGGGTGTGTCACCCACCCCCCGACTATCACCAGCATCTGTGGGGAGCAAAGATATGGGCCCTGCAACACCCAGAAGATCTCCCCTCCAGGATCAGCAAAGAGGCCTGCCTTACTCTCGCTATCTGGGCACAGCTGTGGCTGCCGCAGTGGTCAGACACGCCCCACAGCCATGAAACTTCCTCTGTAGAATCACCACTGGTCCACTGAGAGTCCCTGTAAAAAATGCATTCCGGTTTTAAGTAGATATGGTAACTTTGATTACACACATGCTAAGTCAGTCAAAAAGAAATGCCCACTATTCAGGATAGGCAGACATTTAGTCCGGAATCAGCCAAAAGACGGTCTGTACTGTTTCAGAATATGCATCATCTAGTAAAATACTGCAGGACAATATTAACTGGACCTAATAAAAAGGTCAGTCTGTCTTTTTAACTTTTCCAGAACACTGTGGTTTACATTCACATAAATTACTTTCGTCTACTCATTTTCACACGTTGCTTGTGCATTTTACGAGGTCATAAAACATATTGGCCATTCAACCAAGAGCCCATGTCTTCGGTACACGATGACACAACATGATGGTGGCGGGAGGGGTGTCTTAATCTCAGCTTGATCTAAATGTTTCAAAGGGTGACAAGCCTGAAGTGTCGGGTGATCCTCTGGGGGCGCAGACTGCCAGACAGCATCGCGGGGGTGGGGGGGGGGCATGAGTTTTAGTTTGTATTCAGTGTGTGACATGGAGCTTAAGTGATGGTTGGATTTGGGGCTCAGAGGGCCTCAGCCAGCCAGGCCCGGTGGAGTCACTCCATAGTCTTGCTCTGAGGCATCAGCCAGTTGCTGGGTCAGCACAGGTCCTGTCGTTTCTGCACCCTATCACTGGAATTCCATGAACTGAGCTATCTCCTTCACTGCGCCCTCTCTGTGGCTTAACCCCTGAGGGTTAACGACATCATTCCCCCACACAAGACAAAAGACTCCCAAAATACCCCGCTTCCTCCATTCATCTAAAACAAACAAGGTGTGGCTAAACGTTAATCTCCTGTCAGGGACTTAAGGCTCAGTTTCTGCAGTGACACTTGAAGGACAGAGCCTCTGTAGATGCAGCAGGGGGTCTGTGAGTCACGGCTCGCTTGCGGGAAGCCCCTGAGCCAGTGATCGCACTGCCTCACTGGTAGATCCTACAGACTCCACAAATAGAGTGACGGCATGATGGTCCAGATGTTTGTCAAGGTTCTCTGTGTGGCCACATGTGCTTGAAGCAAGAGAAGCGCATGCAGCTCTTAGCCACTTAGTCACTATCTCCAGTATATCTGCTATGAGAACAAGGCTGGAGGAGGACAAGCCTGGATAAATTTATTAATAGGAAAGATAAATGTTTGGCCATCTGGATTTATTGTTGTGTTTCAGCATCATTTCCAGAAAATCACTATTCTGAAGAATACGGATTATATATAAGGTGATAGAGTGATAAGCCTGGGATTAGCATTTGCAATGTCAGATATGCCTGGTTGTGATTCTGATGGCTCCCAGAGGAACAGGGCCAGAATCTTCACAGACAATCACAGCACGTCACCCCAGAGATGGTCGATACCGTACATGTTGGATGGCCAAAGGGTAAAGGCGTTCATTTTTTGGTCATCACAACAAAACCCACAAACCCTGGAAAAGCTGCTTTGAACTACACACCTATTGGGCATCTGTGGAATCTCTCACATGTGTACTATGTGAGGAGAAGAGAGTCTTGTAATCAACTCAACATACGAGCAGAACTTTAACGTGGCACGTTGAGAAGGATTGCTCGAGCCGACGAGGTTCTGAAGGACACGACACAGAAATGTATAAAGAAAAACAAAGTCTGTTGTTTGCGGGCAGCCATGGTCACAGGAGAAAAAGGCCATGTTTTTACAAACGCACACAGGGACAGACACGGCCGTGCTATATGCTTCGACATGGCCTTGGCTCTCAGCCTAAAATGCTTCATGAATCAAGAAGAATCAAAGCACTCGAATGTTTACATGACTGGGATCCAAGTTATTTTTAAGTTATCTGGAACTGCAAAAGCCAGAATGTTATTTTCAGTTTAAAATAGTGATCGCAAAGAAAAATAACAAGATGCCAGTAAAATGTCATCGTCAGAGTGCCAGGGAAACAGCAGTGATATCGTGAAGCTGGGATTTCATTTTAGAGAATCCGTGTTTGCAATCACTCAATGACTCTCAAACGTGTTAAGGAATTTGTTCTAAGTACTTTACTAATATCAAATCTTTCCAGAAATTTCCCAAAAATCTCATAGTCTCATTGGTGTGCTTGGAGCGGTTTCTAACTTGGAATATTTGCAATAAATTTCTGTGGTACATCAGTGGTTGTATTATAGTTATAAGCACCCACTAATTTTCAATGATGACTCACCCAGTCAGGGTCAAGCCCATTCCTGGAAATCAAGGGGGGGGGGGATTTGGGGTCATCTGAGCAGCATTGGAACGTGGGAGGAAGCCAGACCGTCAGTCGGCTGAACGCTAAGCTGCAGTCACATGCGCTGCGCTGGTCACCCTATTGGCCAATTGGAACAGTATGAAAAAAATTTATCTAATTACTGACAAAGTAAAATTATTAAAAGCCAATAGTATCATTTCAATGGGAATCCATATATTCTCAAACACACGTTTTAAAACGTACAGAAAAGCATTCAGCTATTTGTTAACAAGGGTAAAGAGATGCACAATAATATCAGATCTAAAGGAGAAGACATTTTTAGATGGGAAAATTAGGTATGAAGGTTAAGTTATGTGGCCTGACCATACAATGTTCCTCTGGAAAAATGATACACATTCCCTGAATTTCATATGCAGAGAAGGTTTTAGTTCTCTTTTTGGGCTGTAAGTGTTCTCTTACGTAGCAGTGTGCACGCGGCTGGCCCCAGTTCCGAACTGACCTTTTGCTCTCCAGCCTTGGGGCCCCATCAGTATAGTTGTTCGTTTTTTTTCCAGTTTTCCTGGTGCCCCTGTCTCTCGGCGATGGAGGGCCTTTGTAAGGTCATTCATCATCATTTTGCTGTTCTCACTTCTGCCTGCCATCCAGATGAACATCAGAAACGGACACTTTAGTCTGAGCTCAGGGTGTGTTTAATGAGCTGACTGCCAGAGTCAGAGACCGCCTTCCTGCTCGGACATGCTTTTAATGAGCCATGTTACGGGTAGTTAGGGAATTGTCCCGTTTATGACCCCCATACGTTATTTAAGGGGTTACCTTTTTACCAGAATGTACCTTTTATTATAGGGGATGACCTTTACATACGATTGCCACACTGGAGAGTAAATTCTCAAGTGTCAAAATGTATTCGTCACATACATAATCATACTGAGTACAATGTGGAAATGCATGGCTGCCAAGTTCCAGTGTGTGAAGGCCATGAAAAAAAGGAATATAAGTTTAATAGACAAAACAGACAAGATATAACATATTACAAACATTAGATAATCATAAATATCTATGGTGTGCAGTAAGTGGAGGTGGTGCAAAAGTATAGTAATAAGTAACTATTAATATATGTACATGTGGGTTAAGCAGGCTGTTGAGAATGTTGGTTTGCAAGCCCTGAACTCTATTCACACTAAGGATTCGTAACATTTTAAAATCTGTAACATTTTAGCAATATCCTTAAATATTATTCTGAATTTTTGATGGAATATACCATTCTATTGTTTTATTTTGACCTAATAGATTCTCAGTGCTGAGCATACTTTTTTAGGCATTTGGGGCATTTTTAAGGAAGAAATTGAGAGGCTCTTTGCCCAGTCTGCACGGCGAATTCGCCCTCCAACACGAGCACCGTGCCACCTCTGCCTCACGGAGATCATTCTCCTCTTTTCTTGGAATCAGATCTTTGGGGTTTTTTTCAAATTCTTGCATCATGGCTGACTCTGACACCTTCAGCCTATGAAGAAAAATGCCGTAACAGGCCATCTCATCCCACACCCCTAACTGAAGAAATGCCCACATTTTTTTCCCCCTCAGTCTTCCAGTGTGCCAAATCCTATCTCCTGCTCAGTTGTCCGCGGCACTCCCCGAACGTGCCCAGCGGCAGCGGGCGTTCGCTTTTCAATTCACACCCCTCGCTCACGGCCCGGTGCTCCAGCACCGCGCCTGGTGCTCAGAAAGTCCCGCCGCTTGCTGTGCCATGCCGGCTGTGCCACGCCGGCTGTGCCGAGGGCCTCCATTTGTGCTGGTGGGCACAATCGTTATTGTGGGAGTCCCTAGATACGTTCCTTTGTTAGCATCCCAGCATTCGTATATTTATTTACATATGTAATTACGTCCCTTTTTCCGCTCCCTGCTACCAATTCAGCTACAGCATCATTCTGGAGACCAGAAATGCCTTTTAAAACCATTTATGTGCATAAATGCACGCCGTAATGTTTTAAATAAAGTCTGCCATCTTTTTCCACCAGCTACTGCTGTTATCCATCCGTATTTCTTAGCCACATGTTCAGTACCAGACTGTGTCAGGAAGAGCAGATCACGGGGCAGGATGTCTGTCCATCACAGGGCACACACACAAGTTTGTAATCTTTGTGGGGACCGTCCATTGATTTCTATAGGAAACCTCTAATCCCAACAATGACGACCTTAACCTACCCAGCCCTAACCTTAACCATAAGTAACCAAACAAAATACAAGACTTTTAGCATTGTTACTGCAATCTGCATTCACAGATTTCTATAAAATTGAGGTTATCTTCATGGTGACCGAACAAATGTCCCCACAAGGTAAAAAGTTACAGGTTTCTATCACATTTTGGGGAAATCTGGTCCCCACAATGTAATTATGACAAAGACACACTCACACTCTCACAAACCAGGGGTGATTTGGGGGCACTGAATCAACTGTGGGAAGAACCCAGAAGACCCTCACACGGACGCAGGAAAAGCATGCAGACTCCGCACAGAGAGCGGGACCCAAACGCAGGACCCTGGAGGCACGAGGCCACAGCTTCACACACACAACCGCACAATCTGACAGGGGAAACCACGCGCAGCCCCTTCCATAGAATAGGATCACCGTGGTGACGGCGCATGCAATTACTAGGCAATACATGCAGCGCATTTTTTACTGAGACGTGGAGCAAACAAGCAAACATTGTAAATGGAGGAAGATATGCAGGAAATGCGTGGGTTACGGATGAGAATGGGGGGGGCAGTGAGGTGAAGGCCTCAGAGTCCCCCTTGCCCCCCTCCCTGTTGTCTCTCACTGCTTTCCCACCCCAAATCCCACTAAACTGTGGATTCCAGACTGGCTGCCTCACCCGCCATGCCGATCGGCAGAGCACTAGCCAGGCGTGACGTGCGTGCACTCACACACACACAAATAAATTAGCGGGCCTGTTTTCCCAGCGGTCCTGGCCCGTCTCGGCCTCCTTCCAGCACGAGCTCCTTTGACTGTGTGGAGTCCATGGCGGCCCGAATGATCCCACCCCCTTTCCCTAAAAAAAAAAAAAAAAAAAAAAAAAAAAAAGACCAGACACTCTCATGCTACCAGTAAAAAGATTTGCGGGGGGTTTATAAATTACTATTTCCCGCCCGCTTCTTTTTTGATTTTTGAGTGAGGGGCTGCGATGTTCAGGCCAGTCCTGTCTGTGCATCGCCCCCTCTCTCCTACAGGGAGATTTGATGGATTCACTCAGAGGAGTCAGAGGGCAGGAGGTATCACGAGGGCGGTTCCTGTAGATGTGTAACTGCTCCGCGAGATAACATTTCTGCTTGTTTATTTTCCCTGACCCTGTTCCCCCCAGGGTGCCTGTCTATCCATTGCTCACAGAATGTTCCCACTTACTATGGGAATACTCTTGGAATGGGTGGCTGGTTCTGGAATAGTATATGGGAATGTGGCAGGAGTGGGAGTAACTGCATCTACAGCTCTGGGCCCAGACAGCCCCAGCAAAGATAAAGTTTTAGTCTGCCAGACTGGTCATTCTCTCTGCAGTATCTCCCTTCAGCTCCTGTGCTGAATTTAGGACAGCGTGCTAGAATATAGGCCTGTGGGACTCACAAAGAAGCAGCAGGGAACATCTGCTGGACATGAAAACTGAAGGGTGAAAAAAGCAGATTTGGAAACACTTAACTTGAGGGGGGCACAAGTAACTCAGTTACTACTCAAGTACAAATCATGATCAAATATAGTACCTGCATGAAATACATTAACGTTATGATCTATGATGAACAAGCACGTGATCAATACGTAACTAACGATTAGTTTCTGGTTAATTCATACATTAAATAAGAGTCTACCGCTACGTTATTTGTGCCCCCTCAAGTAAAGTGTTACCGGAGATTTAACTAAAGGACATTTCGCTAAAAAAAAGTCTAAACCGATTTATTGAAATTTAAACGCTTGTGTACATGTGTAAAACTAATAAAAATATATTTCACAGCGCATATCAATAACAGTGCTCTGCTTCTTTGAGTTGAGGGCTTGTTCTGTGCTTTTCAATCTTGTGCTCCAAGTCCTTTAACATAGTCCCTTAATCCACCTACCAAACCATAAATCGCGGCAGCCTCATATGCATGCAAAATGAATAAAAGCAGCCAATGACGTGCGCCACCGTTGTGTATATAAGTAGGGCCGCCCGTTCCCTTTAATGCGCCAGGTCGTAGCTGTAATAACTTGCCAGAAACGGCTCCTTTGAAAGCCGAAACACCCGCCCTGAACTGCGTGCGTTACCCCCGATTGCCGCAGGGCTTTTGGAGAGCTGCAGGCAGCAGCCTTATTATGGGAGAGACCGGCAAGACGCGCAGATAGACACGGCAGATAGAGGAGCCGGGACGGGATCGGGCCGGTGGTGCGCTGTAAAGAGGGCGAAACTGGGCTTAAAGTGATTTCTAATGGCATGGAGGTTCGGGGAGTGATGCAGCCTGTCGGGGACCAGTGATCACGGGCCGATCGGGACGGGACCATCAGCCAGATGCAGCGGCGTGTCGGCAATTACATCAAAGCAGGTATGCATGCCAGATGCTTAATAAATTCGTTAAGGTAAACTGTAATTATTAAACCAAAGGGTGTGGTGATGGCGAATAATTATTTTTAACGCAGTCTAATTGGAAATTTATGAGGCATAAATCTTGATTGTAAGTTTTGAGAAACCAACGCGAAAATGTATCGATGAATGATTCGATTGCGTGCGTATTACGTTTTAGGTAAGGTACGGGGTTCTCACCACACATCCTTAACTAATACCATGTAGCTTTAAAAATAACTTTTTTTAGTGTATGGTTTTACTTTAGCAAATTCAAACGTAACGATTGTTAGGCATATGCATTAAATTAAGAAGCGCGAAATGTTAAATCAGAATTTTATGTTGCTGTGTTTACATCATGATAGTGGGACAGCCATCAAACACGCATTCAGATATTAAAGTTTCGAGTAGTTTAAGCGGCTCGGCTGTAGTAATTGAAGGATGAATATAAAACATATAAATGTGTAACGTAAGTCCGTCTCATCCGCTTATATGGCTCAGCAGATATTTGACTGCTTGCTGCACGTCCCACATATTTACCGATCGGGATACTTTTTAGGAAAACTGCTTTTGTCACTTTCAATGTTAATATTCGTAAACCGTAAAAGCACGTATCCTCAAGTATCTTTGTGTTTGAATTCCGCGGACAGGCTCGGATCTAATAGCGAATGATGCCGCCGGAGACTGGCAGAGCAGTTTGCCCCGTATCGGACACTCACTCAGTGGCGCCCTCTGGTGTTTGAGCAAGTGAGACGGCATGGATGCCGCCATTGAAGAGGGAATGAATCTGGTGATCGTCAACCACTACAACCACTCGGGGAAGTGGGGGAGGCCCCGTGGGACAGGCACCTGCAAGACAACGCTGGTGCTGATCATCTGCGTGCTGATTGTGCTGGAGAACGTGACGGTTCTGCTGGCGCTGTGCCGCCACAAGCGTTTCCACAGCCGCATGTACCTGCTCATCGGCAACCTGGCGCTGTCGGACCTGCTGGCGGGCGTGGCCTACGCCGTCAACATCTTCACGTCAGGCCGCTGGACCTTCTTCCTGACACCGACACAGTGGCTGGCGCGGGAGGGCAGCATGTTCGTGGCACTGAGCGCCTCCACGTTCAGCCTGCTGGCCATTGGCATCGAGCGTCACATGACCATGGTGCGCCTGCGGCCCTCGGAGACGGCTGGCCGGGGCCGCTTGCTGGTCCTGCTGGGGGCCTGCTGGGCCGTTTCGGTGCTGCTCAGTGCCCTGCCCAGCCTGGGATGGAACTGCCAGGGGCGTCTGGCAGCGTGCTCCACTGTGTTGCCACTCTACGACAAGAGCTACGTGGCGTTCTGCATCAGCATCTTCAGCGCCCTGCTGGCCGCCATCGTGGTGCTCTACATTCGCATCTACCGGCTGGTGACGTCGAGTGGGCGGCGGCTAGGCTGTGGCCGGCCCTCGGAGTGCTCGCTGGCGCTGCTGCGCACTGTGGTCATCGTGCTGGGCGTCTTCGTGGTGTGCTGGGCGCCCCTTTTCCTGCTGCTGCTCCTGGACGTGGGCTGCAGCCCCGAACGCTGCCCCGTGCTCTACCAGGTGGACTGGTTCATCGCCCTGGCCGTGCTCAACTCTGCCTTGAACCCACTCATCTACACACTGACCAGCCGCGAGATGAGGGCCGCCTTCTTCCGCGTGCTGTGCTGCAGCCAGGCTCAGCTGGAGGCCACACCTCCTGTCGAGGGACCCCCCAACCTGGTCGCCATCATCCCCACTGGCGAGAACAGCAAGTCCAGTGTGGGTGGGCCTGCGGTTGCTGTCCCGGGCCTGACCAGAAGCAAGACATCAACACCTTTGAGTTCCAGCCTCCCACGCCCTGGGCCCTCATCTACCACCCTGCTCCACCCCTCTGGTCCTGCTGAACTTCTGTCTGCTGTCCTGGTTAAAGCAGGGGCACTCCCCAGCCTCAACAAGTTCTGAGCAGTTCTGATTAAGTTCTAACCTGGGGTGTTTCTCTATATCCATACATGACCATACTTGTGTTATCCTCTACCCATCTTTCAGTGCTGATGCACAGTTCCAACACTAAAAACACAAGAACAGAGGATGGTAAAAATCCCTGGATGTCATTCGTTCCCTGCCCCAAATATCAAGGAGGCAATGCCATGATTCATTGTACCCCAAGTTCATTCTTGGGAGGGAAACTTAGCCAGAGCAGTCTTGCCAAGACCACGAGTACGATCTTTGCGCTCTTGGCGCTGAGGAACACCCCAAAGTTCTTACCCCCTCCATCCCACAGTCTGAACAACAAAACGCACTGACGCCTTTGGTGAAAGCTCTTTGAATATCGATGGATAACTGAACTTAGACAACTTGCTTGATGGAATATTCCAGAAATTCTGGTCCCCTGTGGAAATGACACTTTTTTTTTTGTAAAGAGGTCAAGAAACTGTTTGGGGTTCACAAGGCTCAACAAGGGCTCGATAACCTCGCGTGAACCACTACTGTGCGTGATACAAGATATATAATAATTAGACATATTCAGATGCCTTTTCTGCAGTCTCTCACTGTGACCAAAAAATTAGCAATGCACATGTTGTTTTCTTAAGTATTATATCATCTTAGGGTGACACTCCAATCCAACCTAAGCAGTTAAGAAGCATAACCAGCCATACGGTATAACATGAACGTAGTAAAACTGTGATTTACTGTTTATTTGTAATAGTTTGCTGTTCCCTAATCATATCTTATGTCCATAAAAATATTATGTTATGCATATTTTCACAAAAATAACAAAGTTCCAGCTTCGCACATTTTTATGTCCCATTTAAAAGGTTGAAGGTACAAAACCAAAATCATTCATGCTGATATTTTCACACCTGCATTTCTGTTATTTAAAGCACTGCTGGTACTTCGAATAAAGCAGTAAATGGTACATATGTATATTGCTTTTAGGCAGATCAATTACCTATCAGTGTTCAGCTCAAACTGCACAATGAGGTGTAGATGTTTAGTGAATGATGAGGTGTCAAGTGGGTCCAAGTTTCAGGTGCCTCTAAAGTTGAACAGTGTGTGATTGTCAGACTTTACCAGTAAGGCTTTCAAATGGTTTACCTCTGCCTACATGATACATAGAGATGCACGATATATCGGTTAATGAATCGGTATCGGCCGACATTCGTTAAAAATAACGATATCGGTACGATGATTGGCTGATACTGCGGGGCGATATTTAAACTTGATCAGTATTTAAAGTTAGCAGCAGCAGAGCCGTAGACACAACTGCTAAAATAACAGCGATCGTCGCGTAGGACAATCCGCCGTTTTCTGTAGTGGGGGGGCGAGGGATTTCTTCAGCTTGTTCGCCACTTAGAATTTGTTCTGAATGACCGGCCCGTGAGACGCCTTTATATGGTCCACGACATGCTTATAATTCATTATTAAATCTGGCCAGCAGATCAGTCTTTTGTTTTCCACAAAAAAGATGAAGCAATTACATTCCACTAATCTGCCCTCCCCACATTTGGTGAGTGGCTCAGGGGTGAACTGGTAATCGATATCAGTTTGGGGATCAGCGATATTAGACTAAAATATATCGGTTATTTGTCAAAATTTCCACATTGTTGCACCACAAATTAAATATACTACCATTTACACTCCTTGGCCACTTTATTAGGTACAACTGGGTAAATGCCCGTTGAAACAAATATCTAATCAGCCACTCATATGTCAGCAGCACAGTGTATAAAATCATACAGATACATGTCAGGAGCTTCAGTTAATGTTCACATCAAACACCAGAATGGGGAATAAAGGTGATGTGAGTGACTTCGAATGTGGCGTGATGCCAGATGGGCTGGTATGAGTATTTCAGAAACTGCTGATCATCTTGTATTTTCATGTATAACCATGGGGCTGAAAAAGGAAAAAATATCTTGTCAGCGGCGGTTTTCTCGGCGAAAATGCATTGTTGACGGCAGAGGTCTGAGAAGAATGGCCAGACTGGGTCAAGCTGGTAGAAAGGCAATAGTAACTCATTACAACCCAAGAGCATCTCTGAATGCACAACACGCCAAACCTTAAAGCAGATGGGCTGCAGTAACAAAAGGCCACACCATGTGCCACTCCTGTCAGCTAAGGACAGGGAACTGAGGCTACAGTGGGCACAGGCTCACCAAAACTGGACAATGGAAGACTGGAAAAATAGTCTAATTAGATGAATCTCGATTTCTGCTGCGACATTCAGATGGTCAGACCAGAATTTGGTATGAAGAATATGAAAGCATGGATCCATCCTGCCTTGTATGAACAATTCAGTCTGCTGGAGGTGGTGTAATGGTGTGGGGGATACATTCTTGAGCCACTTTGGGCCCCTTAGTACCAATTGAGCATCGTTTACAAGCCCCGGCCTACCTGAGTATTATTACTGACCATGTCCATCCCTTTATGACCACACACCATGTCACAAAGCTTGTATCATCTAAGACTGGTTCCTTGAACATGACAATGAGATCATTGTACTCAAATGGCCTCCACAGTCACCAGATCACCAGTAGAGCACCTATGGGATGTGGTGGAATGGGAGATTGGCATCACGAAGGTGCAGCAGACAAATCTGCAGCAATTGGGTAATTATCATGTCACAATGGACCAAAGTCTCTGAAGAATGTTTCAAACACCTTGTTCAATATATGCTAAAAAATGTCCTGAAGGCAGAAAGGGGACCGACCCAGCACTAGCAAGGTGTTCCTAATAAAAAGGCCTGTAATTGTGTGTTGAATGTCTTACAGGAAATGCACATGCCATTTATATAGGAGTGAGATTCCAATAATCCATCCGTCCGTCAATCTTTCACAAACTGTTTATCCAGTACAAATTCTGACGTGCGTGGAGCCTGTGCCTCAAGGCATGGGAAAGTCACAGGGCAGGTGCGCCCAAGCACGCCGTGGGCAATTCGGCAGAAAGGGGGCACTCATAGGCATGTAGTGAGCATGCAGACAGAGTTGGGGCAATGACGACAAATCCCACAATCCCAGAGGTACCGTTGTGGCGTAAGTCCATCATTAATGCTTTGCTGATGTGTCTCGACGCGTGTTGGGTCCAGAGTAATAGGTGAGAATGAGCTGGTTTGTCCATTTTGGCTCAAACTGATTGTCAGGGAACGAAAATGAGAATGCTGGATCCTGTAAACTAACAACCAGTTCAAAACCGTGCTCTATCCTTTCACAGAGACGTTAATGAGTGTCTTTATGCTGTCACACCTGAACCTGTTTAGAACAACAAGTCCTAACAGGAAAGTGTGGCCTGCCACTCAGCACAGTGCTGGGTTTTTCTTTATTTAAATCTGCCTAATTTATTCATCAGAGGGTATTGTACTTACTATTTATTCTGTGGTACATAAACATTCATAAATTGTGGTTTATACAAAATCCGAAACAACGGTTGTAAAAAAAAAAAGACAGTGTCATACTTGTAACTGCTTTTTTAATACTTACTATTTAATGCATTTATTTGAAGAATAATCTACATGTAGCTTTGTACTTTAATATAGAGCAAACATGTGTATTGTTAATTATATACTATATTTAAAATGTTATTTGGCCTTGTAAGCTCAACATTTCCCTCTGGTGGCAGAATTGAGAAACTGCATCTTACAAAGGGGTGTCGTGGTTTATAAAACAGACTATTGACCTTCTCATGTAGAAATATACCTGATCAAGTATATAAAAATTAACTATGGCATGTGAGAAAATAGTGTATCGTACAACTGATTAAACAGTACATTTCAGAAAAATTTAATTAGTAAGTGGTAAATGTCAGCTACTTTCCTAGTGGCATCTCTGATTGCTGGTCCAGCGCGGCTTGTAGAGTCGTCCACGAGAGGACTGTGCTTGCTGGTGACACAGTGACGTCCCGGACTAGGCGCTCACCTCACCAGCAGGTGGCGTGTGCCGTAACATCTGGACGCGGCTTAATGGACCATCAGCCACGCCTGTATTGATCTTAAAAGATTAAACCTGTCAAGAAAAGCATCTACTTAATCATAACCTGTGATGACTAATTATGTTAAAAAATAAATTAATGTAATATTAGCTATTCCATAAAACATCCATATTTATACTGGAACAGATGACTGATTTGACTAGCTAACATAATAAGTGTCCATATCCTGAGGCAATATCACATTTCCATATGTGCTATTACAGAATACCCCCCCCCCCCACACACACACAAATATAAACATCGCCCAAGCCACGCCTCTCCCCACTTCCTACTTTTATGGATTGGTTGAGTGGTACAGATGCTTATCAGTGCAATGCCATAAGCCTACAGTTCACTCCAAGTGCAACACGATGGTCAGGGTGGGCCAAGATGTCAATTCTATGGTCAAAGGTCAAACAGCCAGCTGCAAATCCTAGGCAATCTACTCAAATATTGCCTCAACCAATGGGAGCATGCATAGGCAGACAAGGGCCAATCAGGCTTCGGGGAGAAGCCATCGGGGTCAGGAGTCACAGGGCATACGCGATGCCCTGTGCAGGGTGGGTGGGGGACAATGTATACATGGGGCTGGAAATTTGACATCATCTGCATTTTGGGAAAACATTCCTACTCAGCACACGTGTCCATGTAACATACATACACAAAGGGAACAGCCCCACCCATCATCTCATAGATCACAAAAAAAAGAAAATGAAATTATTGTGAGACACGCCCACCCCTGCCCCCCTAGCCTGTCACAAAAGCCACCCAGTTCACCCGATACCCGCTCTGCGTAGACAGGGGCCCTCACCCAGCCAGCCAGGCATCCGACAGACCATCTGCAGGGGATTAGCGCTGCGCGAGCACGGGGGCTCAAGCCGGCGCCCGGCTCTCCCTGAGCTCCTGGTGCACTTCTGCCTCGCGTATGTGTGCCCGCACGTGTGTGTGTGAGCACAGCTGCCCGATCCGTCACGGATTACCAGCCGTGGCGCTCATGCGTCCATGCTGCTGGTGTGTAGACGGCAGGGGGGCTGTGTCACAGGTGTCAGTGTCCCTCGGCTTAAATAATCCGTGATAGTGACTGATACCACACTGGGTTTATTAGTGGCAGCACACACACACACACACAGCTACATAGACTTACACACTTTGTTTGGGTGTGATTACTGAACGTACTCCTACCCTGCTTCGCCAGCACAGTGAATCAGACAGCTGTGTCCCAGACAAAGATTCACCCCCCCCCCCTTTTTTATATTAGGCTCTCTAATGAAAGCAGTAGTCCCTTTCATTCCAACTGAGGCTAGATAATGAATAACCTGCCCCCCCCCGTTCCATTACAGGCCTGCTGGGTGATCGAGGAGGACAAGATGCCGTCGGGTTCGATAACAAAAGGCTCGGCTGCCGCGGGTCAAGGCCTCGCCCCCACGCTAGTCTCACCTCACCGCCGCTCCTGCGGCCGCCATTGCGCTCGTAACTTAAAGGGCAGCCAAGAGCAATGACCAACAGCGCCCCCTCTGGCTCGCAAGCGATCAACCAAGACGGAGCAATGCTTCAAACAGACAGGAGGGTCTTCTCCAGAGTTTATTTCCTCATCACAGGTGAGAAACCCCAAATACAGCTCAGTAGGTCAAGCTTATTGTTAACCATCAGCAGTAATGAGGACAACCATTATCACAATACTAGTAAAATAGGTCTGTTTGTTTCTTGCGGTTGTTACTAAAACACTCAACGTTCTGATCAACTTGTCACAGACTAAAACGTTTTGCCAAGTTAAAATTCTGACCACTGCAAACCAGGCAGTGATCTTAAACTGAACAGGTCATGGAGGTGGGGTGGTGGCCGGGCGGGGGGCTAGGTAAGGATCACAGTGCAATCTGAAAAAAAAAAAAATTCCTTTACTGCTGTACATGACTAAGCGAGGTCATCCAGCAGCTCAGCACAGGCTGAACTGCAAACCTAGCAACAACGGGGTTAATCACTGAGCAGGAACTTAACGGACATGATGATATTGACACCCATGAAAATCTGGACGGCTGCAGCCGAATCTCACCGTTTATGTGAGTAATACAGGCCCTCCCGAGGCCATTTACATTTATCGTAAAAGAGGACATCCAGTCAGAATGGGGAATATTAAACACTCGATTAAAAAAATAAAAAAATACTGAAAATCAGAACCATTGTCTAAGCAACAAGTGTAAAACCTTAGACTGACTTAGCCACTGGATCCTACAGTGATGACAGAGGGCATAAACAAAATCATTGACTGAGGTGTGTAAACAGGAGTGAAACCAGGAGTAAAACCACAAAGTCCAATCAGCAAGGGGGCGCTCCAGCCAGCGAGCGCTATGGCAACCGGTGCCGGTCACGGCAGCATCCAATCACAAGGCCGCAGCTCAGAGCGTCTGGACCAGCACGGGGAAAAGCAGGGACAAGTGTTCCGCACCCTTAATGGGCAGCTTGTGAGTGGTGTAGTAGTGGACCACCTCTGGGATGGTGTCAAAGGGCGGGCTGTTCTGACCCAGGATGAACTTCCCATCTTTGGACATGGTGAACTTCATGTGCATGAAGCCTTGGCAGCTCCTGGGGAGGGAGAAGGAGGTGGGGTAGAGATTACACACATCTCACATGTGGGACCGGTGAATCACATGTCATATGCTCTGAAGGAAATGGAGCACCTGCAGTGACAGTGACAGGACCGCCCCTTTAAGACGCCAAGCTCCGCCTTGAGGTACTTCTAATTATAGTAACAGAGGGAGAAGGATGGCTCTGATTGGCTGACTGCTGTGACTTATTACGTGGAGTAGGGCCAACGTGGAATAAAAATTAATTTGGCACCTAATTTCAGGTTTCATTTCGAAATGGAAAGACCCGACTTAGCAGACAAGGCACTCCTACGGAGCCTCGTGTATTTATAATGATATGGAAACTCGACGTATCGCCCCCCGCTGGCCCTCTCGTTCGATTAGGTCATTCCCCCCCCCCCCAAGAATTAGTCCAGCAGTACAAGGTAACATTGCAAGCATCTGGTTTTGTACGTATGTGCAGTCACATTGCGCCAAAGCCAGACACAAAGGCACCGCATTAACCGCGCTTTCCGCACCCCCGGCCTCGGCTGCGTCTTTTCAAGAGCACTTTTGCCGTCCCGCTAACGCAAAAATGTCACATAGGGGACCCCTGGAATTAAATTAGTTCCAAATCCATTAGCGCTGATTGGAGTGGCGGGGGTATGCCGGCAGAGCCGCCACCGAGGGTGATTAATATTCATGGAAGGCCTGGTGGCGGCTCGCGCACTCGGGTGCACGTTACCTGGCAGAGCTGAAGGGCGGGGGGGGGGGCAGCTCGCTGCTCTAATTAGGAGGATGGAATAGGTACTGTGATGGTGAAGAAGGGGGGACAGCTGTTCCACTGAGGGGAGAGGGGGCTTTTAGGCGGGATCAGACGGTGCCGAAACGTGCATTTAGCACAAGCCTGTGGGCTTTACGCCACGTATGAAATCGACAGCTCCAGAAGGGCACAGCGCTTTGAAATGCAATTTGATGCAATTTAGGCTTCAGTTATGGACAGCGCGCTCTGTTTGATTCCTGATTCGATGTGGTGCTGGGAGGAAAGGGAGTGGACGTGGAGAGGCGGGCAGCGGGAACGCGAGGGGGGCAGGTACCTGAGAGAGAGGGAGTAGTCAGAGCGGGCTGTTTGGCTGGTCCTTACTAGGTAGCTGCACTCCTTACACAGGGTGAGCAGGGACTCTGCTTCTGAGCGGGACAGACTGCCGTGGTACCACCTGACAGACAGACAGAGACACACACGTTTGAATTCATATCTTTGTGGGCACCGTCTCTATTTCTATGGGCTATATCCTAATCCCAACTATGACGACCTTAACCCCTACCCAGCCCTAACCTCAACCATAAGTAACCAAACAAAATACAAGACTTCTGGCATTTTTAATTTTTTGATTGCAGTCACAGACTTTTATAAAATTGAGTTTCCCTTGTGAAGACCGAAAAAATGGTCCCCACTATGTCACCATAACATTCATGAAATGAAAGATACATACATACCGCACGCACGCACACACACTGTGTGGATGACAGCCGATAGTCTGTGTGTGTCAGACAGGACTAACAGCAAAAATCACATCAATTTGGTATCTATAGCCTGAGAATATAGTTCCTCACACCCCTTTTAATTGCCTTGGGGCAACGGTGCTGTGAAACGCGCTATATAAAGCTGAACGGAGTCGAAAGCAGCCAGTGCAGCTTAATAAAACCTAGTATGATGTGGGACAACCTTGTAGTGCTGCTTTTGTACAAGAATTTTTATGCATGTCAAAATAACACGTGTCAAAGGCCTAGAAAGTGTCAGTGATAATTCATTCAAATTCAGGGCAAATGAGGGAAAGTGGATGAATCACTCGGGGAGGTGATTCCTACTTAGCAAACATTTATCAGAGCCTGAGTGCAGTTATGACCCCGCTGCCAGGCCATCCATTAGACACTCTCAGTGTCACAGAGACATCCGTCGTGGATCAGAGGCCCTGCAGGACTGAAAAGCGCTCCCATAGACATGGTGGCAGGCGGAGGGTACCTACACCTGCTTCTCCAAGGGCAGGGTGGGGTCCACTCTCTCCCCCAGCATGGCGTGGGCATCGGCGGGCTTCCGGTGCCTGGCAGCACCCAGCCTGGTCTGCTGGAGGCGCTCCGAGGGGAACAAAGAGCGCTCCCAGTCCGCAGCTTCGAACTGCACTGTAGGCGGGGACAGGGGAGGGACTTAATGGCTAGGAAATGGGTCTTCAGAACTGGGCAATGTTGACATTCAAGATATTTAAACTTATTCAGTCACAGCCAGCATAATGTACGACAGGCACTATATAAAGAACAAACAGGACATATGCACGGTGAAAGCACGTAATGCTTAGGCGCAGGTGCAGTAAAGATGCTATTTATGTGGTTAGCCTTTTGGAGGGAATGGCAGTCAGATCTGGCAGCCAGTGTTCTAATGCTGAAGAACCGGCAGACGGAGAGCGAGTGAGCCCTGTGCTAGGGATTCTGCTAGGTCAGGTGGGCCAGAGCCCGGGGTTGGACCTGCCGGGCGCCGTGACTCAGGGCAACGCGTCGCTTTTGAATCTCGCAGGGAGACAAGTGGTGTCACGGGGGAGGGGGGGTTAGGGTGGGGGGGGGGGTGGTTGCCTGGCGCTCCGATGGGAGGGGAGGTCGCAGAAGGTCAGCAAATCTCTTTAATCTCTACTGAGGGGAACGGTCTAGATAGAAAGGTAAGAAAGGACTGATAAAAAGGAATGTATAGAGAAGTACCAGTGCTATATAAAAGATGATGTGAAGGAGATGAGTAGATGAACAAGGCGGCTTTCTTCGGGGTTTAAAGGGCCCCAAACATGCAGTGAAGTCTCTGCTGAGCACACATACTGCCCCCTGTAGTCATGCTCAGAGCCCGGGGGGGGGAAAATAGATGAGGCACAAAAAAAAAAAACACCCCATTAAGGGAACAACTGATGTCTTTATGAACTGACATATCCGCCTGGCCCCCAGCCCGGGGGATGAAAGGCAGCGACGTGACCTCTCTAAAAAGGGAACAGCCTCTACATGTCCCCCCTGCTTAATTATTGAACAGGCTGGGCCGTCCCGGCACTGCCGCTCACTCTCTGTGAATTATTGATGCGCGGCTCCTCACAATGGCCCCATCTGGAGTCCGGCAGGCCGACAGAACCTGCGATTAAACAGCGAGCCATCCCCACTCGACCCCTCGCCCACGGGAGCGGGACGGGCTGTGAGAGGTGTTGGTTGGCAGCGGATGGGACCTAGAGTGGCCCACAGAAAAGGACGTGTGAGCCATGCGAGCAGAGGAGCCTCCGGGCCAGGCGGAGAGCAGTGGGGGGGTCCTGACGAGCTCTTTAAATCTCACACAATCTGCACTCAACAGGGGCTGCGTTTGCCTCCCACAAAGGGGCAAGACAAGCCACTGCTTTTCTGGGGGAGGCAGCTCATGGCAGATTTGTTTTAAAAGAATCAAAAAAAAAAATATCATTATTAATTATTATTATTAATAAGATCCAGTGAGCACACAAATTCCCCTGTGCACGCAGGTCCAGCAGCAGAGTCTCACGCTGCAGACTGCTCAGCTCAACCCCCCCCTCCCCATCACAGCCACCTTCTGACCTCATGGCTCTGTAAACACAGCGCCCGTATATGCTGGGTCACATCTGGCCTCTTGGCGAGTTCGGCCACGCTCATTCATTCACATTTACCCCCATGACAAATAACCTGTGTGAGCAGGAAAGATGAAAGTGTAGTGGGAGAGAGCAAGAACATCACGTCACCGGCAGACTGCTCTCTCTCTCTCACACACACACACACACACACACACACACACACACACACACACACACACAGACACACACA
>JAAGVU020000032.1:5022064-5042273 GCA_011763525.2 Mormyrus iriodes
GCGGGGGGGGGGAAATTAATTAACCCGGGGGGGAAAGGGTGGGAGCCTGGGGGGGGGGGGGGGGGGGGGGGCAGGCACACGGGTATGGGGGACGGTCACGCTGATTCACTGTCACTCGCGCCACCTCACAGCCTGCTCTGCGCGGCTCCATTAGGCGTACACCCACCCTGTGTGACGCCCCCCCAGCACACCTGCCACACACGCCTGACCGCTGACATGCATGTCCACCTGTTACATGCAGGGGCATGGAGGCGAAATGGGCACGCCCACCTTCCCCGAATCAAAGGAGGCATTCACCCAGCGTCTTGGGCCACGACAGCCGTGCAAGATACATACACAGAGCTACTGTGAGCCTGAGCAGACAGACAGACTCACACACATAGGCATACAAAGAGACGGGGAGAAACACACACATACACACACATACACACCACACGCACATACACACACACACGTCCCTATCATTGTGGGGATTCTCCATTCATTTCTTTGGGAAAAACCTTAATCATAACGATAACAACCTTACCCCCTACCCAGCCCCAACCTTAACCAAAATTAACCAAACAAAATACAAGACTCTTGGCATTTTTAGTTTTTTGATTGCAGACAAACTTTTATAAAATTGATTTATATTGTGGGGGCCTAAAAATTGTCCCCACACGCTAAAAGGTAACAGGTTTTACTCCATAGTGGGGGCATTTGGTCCCAACAATGTGGTAAATAAATAAATAAAAAAGACAGACAGACAGGGTCGTGAAGACTACAGAGGCTATCTGCAGAAACAACAGCAACAGGAGACTCAACCGTTATCATAATATTGAAAGAGATTGTTGCATAGCAACACAATCAAGCCAGTACACTTATCCTATCAGGCCTCATAACGACAGGAGTCACACATCATTTTGCTTTCTGACTGCTTAATACAGCCTTCAGCCTCGCTTACGTGTAGCAGGTATGTCACCCAGAGTATTTTTGTTACTCATTTGCTTTGTTGGTTCAACACTAACTTTGCGCCGAGTATCACCCTCTGACAATGAGGTTTGCTGAGCCCCAGTCAACCTTTACGATATCGTTATCGTCACATTTCCTGCATAAAAGCTACCGCCAGCAATCATCATTACCAATCACACACCTGGGGCCATCTATCCATCATCCATCCATTAATCAACCAACCCACGGGGTGACGGTGAGCCTGGAGCCTATCCCAGAAAGCACTGGGGCCATATTCTTTTACATTTTAAGCAAAGGACTTTCATTAGCCGCTTCCAGCAGGACTCAGTACCGTCATTGTTACTCCTTTCCTGGAGGACATTACCGAAAAGATACAGGGATCGTAGGGTCAATGGAGTTCAATGGATCTTATGATGGCTGGAGCAGCAGGATGTTTCAGAAAAACAGCGCGACTGGAAGTCATTAGATGCTAATCGGTGGACTCAGGACTCCATTTAGTCTTGGCGTGAACATTGCCAGACGGAAGAGAAAAGGGGTGGGGCAGCAGAAGGAGTAGGGTCAGACAGATGGGTGGGGTCAGGTGGGAAGGCAGGGTCTGGTGGGTGGGTGGACATGTACCCGCTAAGGCCTTGGAGATGTGGTCCTTCTTCCACTCCCACGGCTGGTCGTACTCGTCGGCCGGCCGCTCGTCATCCCGGGGCAGGCGGCTCTCCCTGCCCTCCTCAGCGGCGCCCCCAGGGGCCCGCTCCTCGTACGGGGTGTCGTACAGCTGGACTCCGCATCTCGGCTGGGTTCCCCCCGGGGCCCGCTGCAGCTCTGGGGACATGAGAATGGCGTCATGGTGACAAAGGCAGCACCACCCTATCTGTGAACGGCCTAAAACCCACCCTAAGACAACAGAACAATTGGATTCTGAAGCTAAACAAGAAATCATTTACCATTCTGGGAAGGAACTCATCTTCCAGGTGGATGTGAGCTAAGCTCTTAAGTACAGAGACATTGTAACAACCAAAGCCTCCATCTTCTCCGACATTATATCACAATATGGGATTTTTCATATTTTGGTTCTATTCCATTCACAGCACGACAAACTCAATGGCCAGTTTATTAGGTATGCCTCCTTGATAATGCAAACAGCCTGCCCTTAGAACAGCGAATCCTGTGGCTGCACCTGAATACATACAGCACACAGACAGGGCCTAGAGCATCAGTTATTCTTTGGCTAAGCATCAGAGTGGCTAAGACACCTGATCTATTTTTTAATGTGTTGCAAGAGCTTGCTGCCAGACGTGGGGGTTCCAGCATCTCAGAAACAGTCCCTCTACTGGGATTCTCACGCTCTGTCTAGTTGACAGAAATTACATGACAAAAAACATTCAATATATAATTGGCATTTCTAAGGTCAAAAACATTGACAGTTAACAGGAAAGCCACAAGTACAAAAATTACAGCTCAGTACAGCGGTATACAGAAAAGGTTCTCTGAACAGCTCGTCTATTCTTGATTTGGAGGAAAAAGTAGGTCGGAACTGGTGCTTGTGTTATATACCTAATTTAGTGGCCTCGGTGTATGTATGGCAGGGACTTAAAATTTTTGTATTAAAACTTTAGCATTTAAATCGAATATTCTTCCTCCCACTGAGTCTCCAATATTTAATAAACATTATGTTACTTTTAACATTCATTAGCTCCCATCAGAGAAGGATGTCAGAGCTGGGTTTAGAGAGAAAGAACAAGGGGCAGGTGATGAGAGATGAACTTTAACCTTTAGAGGACTCCCTGCTATTGGGTACCCCTGCTGTAACTATGGCAACAGAGGATACCCTGGGGATAGACCCAGAGGTAGAAGGATGAGGAGAGGTGTGCAGGGGTTTCGTTCTGATGTTAAGCTGTTCAGACAGAGGCACGGGGCCACTGCATTCCACCACTGAGGCCCACATTAGATGTTCCACAGATAGGATGACATCAAGCTGGAGAAGCCAAGAGAAGTCAAGAGAAAAGCATTATCATTTTAGAGGGAGAACAGGGGGTTCTTTCTCCCCAGAAGGCAATATCTATGCGTATAGGAAAACACACACTCTAATACCAATAGGAAAATGGCTACCGATAGTGTGGATTAGACTTTTATCCACAGTGAACTATTGCCGCAAACATCAAAAAGGCGGTGAAATAATGAGAGATGGTAGCCTTCAGCAAATATATTCAGCACCACCGAATTTAATTAGGGGAACAAATCCTGTTTATATCTGCACACATAGAGTTGCAGGCGAAGTGTGGAACAGATACTTCTGGCAACTAGGACTAAACTGAGGACTTGGAGCATTCAGGGGCTGCTTCCATTAACAGCCAAGAGAAGCATCAAAGCTGGCCTGCTTGTTTGTTTGTGTTTGTTTGCAGAACCTGAAGGACTTTGAATGGTGAAACTGAGTCTGCAAACTAAAAAAACTGCAGCTTCACACAGTTCTGAGAAAAAGTGACCGCGAACAGGATGGATGACTGGCTAAGAGTAACATCTCAAACCGATAAACGGACCAAAAACACCGATAGGGAACAACCAGAATTTACAGCCATTTCAACAGGCAGGCGTGGCCGGGCCAGGACAGAACAGGAAAGGTGCTAAATCCACAAAGACAAGGGGACGTGCAAAGGGATTGGTGTCAAGATAAGGAAGATTCCAGAGATCAGAAGGCCGGCGTGCACCTGTAATGACCCTCTGGGCCTCGTACGGCTCCATATAGCCATTGTTCTCCAGAGGGAGCTGCTCCGTATCGGGCTCGGACCTGGGGTCCAAACGAGCGTCGAAGGGGTCGGAGTAATCGGCATCGCCTGCCGCAGGGGCCGAAGGGATCGCCTGAGAAACGAAACCATGTCGTTAGGCCGTGCTCTGTCTTGCAGATGACGTTACTGTGGTAACACCAACAGCAGAACACAGCAGGAGTGAACGGAGAACTTAATTACAACACGCAACCTGTACACACATTGTTAAGATGACTGGCCAGGTCTCATTACGGAAGCATTCTCCCCGTGAGAACCCTTTAACTTTCCTGGACCCATGAGGGATATCTCAGGAGCTAATATGTGAATGAATCAGTCAATATATTTGTGCTTTTCAATTATGTCAATCCCTCAGAAAGCAAGAGAAACCATTCGTTTGACACTTACGGTTATATTCGGAAAGCACATGGGAAACAGCCATGGTGATTAAACAGATCCCTGCAAGAAACCTCCGGCAATAAAGAAAGACCTGCGCTTAGGCGGCCCTGCATTTCCCTGAAGTTTCCAGAGTGTCATTGACAGCAGAAAGCTGCAATTAATTAATAACCATTCCCAGAGTAGAGTGAACAGCGACAAATTACTGGGCAGCCAGAAGCACAGATCGCTAATGGGTATAAGGCAACTCAAAGATCCCCAGTTCTTATTTGAGGCCGAGCATATCGTTAGCTGTAACGGATACAGAAGTAAAGGATTCAGCACTTTTCACAGATCTGCCTGATCAGCCTGGTTATCAGTCAAGGAACACAGCGAGCGGCCTGGGCTCACGTCAGCAGCTAGGGAATGCGAGATCCGCTCCACTGCTGGTGCTGTGCTGAAGAGTTTCTGTCGAGCAGAAGGTAATGCAAACCTCGCTCATGCCATCTTACCCATATGCAGAGAGGCCCTGCCTATTTTGTTTGGTTAAGGTTGTCAGAGTTGGGATTAGGGTTATGCCCATAGAAATGAATAAATGGTCCCCACAAAGATGAGTTTGCGTGTCTGTGATCAAGCGGATATACACAACGGCAAGTGTGATTTTTTATATTATATATGTATATAACTGATATTAAACCATTAGCTCTATTCTTGACTTTGTATTAGAAGAAAATACAACATTTTAAAATCAGTATATCACACATTATTGAAGTGACTATACAATCTACCAATATCATAAAGACTTTGCCGTTGACAAGATAAGGCTTTTGTTTACCTCATGGGGGCAGGCAGTAGTACCAGTGTTACCAGCACAGTTATCAGTGCCCTAAATACAAGCTCCATTCATTATTTATTAGAACACACAGAGCTGTCTCATCTCTAATTAAAAATCATTTGCGCTCACAACCATCTCATCTTATAAATCAATTTTCCAGGCATAAATTAAGCGCTAGTTTGTTGCCCTGAAAACAATTCGCTGATTTACGGTTTCCTCGTAGAAAAGGCATTGTTAACTCTGGTCATTTTTTTTATCCATTTATAGGTTTATAAAAACTACACGCAGTGCTCAATTTTATTCCCCAGTAGGCACCAACTGACTTGGGTGCTGTTTTGAATTGTTTAATGACGTGCTGAATGTTTATATATTGGATTACAACCTTAAACGTCTATTAAAATCTACATTTCTGCCGCGCAGATATTACCCAGTTAAAGCATATCTCAGCGTGAATAAGATGACCCAGGACTTCCATTTCAAGGCTCATTTCGTAAAGTTAAATTTCTGTAGAACTATCCTATGACAAGGAATGCCATTTACAATATGCACAGTTGTAATCTCTCTCTTGAGATTGCTTTGGAAATGCAGTATGCGTAATTGCATGTGTGTGCAATCGAGATTCCGTAATTACTCACCGGCACGGATGGCTCCTCAATAGATACAGCGCTCAGCAGTATTTTGCTTCTGCCCGGGTCCTGCGATTCCACTTTGATGAGTCGGTGTTTGGGAGACACGATCTTCAGGTCCAGAGTGCCGGACTTCAGCGGGGATCCGAAGCCTGGCTGCGCCACATCCGCCGCTCCGGATTCACTCCGGGCTCGTTTCTCCGACTCCTCGTACGGGTCTTCAAAGTCCAGGCTTTTCTGGATCCGATACGCCTTGAGTATCTCGCTCTCGGTGTAATCTGGTTTAGGAGGCTGCGGCGGCACACGCCTGCTCCCGAAACTCAGGTAATCTTTCAACCACTTTGCCATTTGTGCAGTGAGAAGCCCACACCTGCCCTCAAACGTGCGCACCTAGCCCTGCCGCTGGTCAGAAAAATGCAACTTGATCGGAAAAGTCGGCACCTTATTTTAGCAACCCAACATCAAAGAATTGGGATTTCTTTGAGGGAGACGCGTTGTCTGTATTTTTAATCTGGGAATAAAGCGCGCAGGAGCTTAAACACGAATAGGCTACATCGGTGGGACTGGAAGAGCTCGGCGAAACGCCTCTGAATCCGGCTGGATGTTCCTCCCATGTAGTCAGAGTCCCATGTGTTCAGTCCTTCCAGAGATACGCACCTCACTGCACACACTTTCATACAGTCCCGACAGCTGGCACCGATCTGCGGATCCAGTAAATGGAAGATGTCTAGACGGAAGGTTTGGGAACGACTTCGGAGTGCATCTCCACTCACTTATTCATAACAGCTGTTTAAACGTGTCTGCCAAAAAAAAAAGATAAACGTTTCTTAAAATGTAAACCTTGCCAAAGCGCTCCATTGTCCCCATCTCATGTTATCAGTGCGCCTGTCACAACATTTGCCTCTAGCCTTTTCGTTTATAAAAGGTCCCTTTTTTCCAAGCCCGATAACGGCTTTCAAAGAAGAATGTAATTTGACGCTTCAGACAGCTAATTGCCATTCATTTCCCCCCATAATTAAAACTATTATTTCAGTTATCATAAAATGTTGTTAATATGGTAATGTGGGCTATTGCCTGACATTCCCAAAAATTACAGCGCTCATTCCATAGTTAGAAACCCTACAAATACCACACTGTAAAAATTAGATGTAAAACGTACAAAAATGCTCGTTAAAAGAAGTGGATCTAACAAATTTCTACAAGTTCAGATTATACATATCCCACAAAACCCTGTTTTCTGTAATGGGTTTACAGTAAAAGTCTGAGTTTAATGCTTTTACCAACCTTTTACAACTTTGTCCGATTTGCCAACTTTTCCAAGAGGCAGCTGCGCCGACGTACCAGCTTCAGCTAAGTGTGCAGCTGTGGTGCAACGATACAAATGTAACTATCGAAAGATCGCAGTTTAAAAAAAGCTTTCAGCAGCTTCCCACAACAATAAAGATCCTGGAATAAGGAGCAGTCCCTCTCCTTCCCGGAGACTCCGCTTGATGGCGTTCATGACGGCGTAAAACAACGACCAAGCGATTGCATGTTAGTTAAAGCACGTTTCAGTGTTTGCAAACCGATCCTGGTTTAACTACCCGTACCTAGTGTTTCAGTACTAACCTTTACGCATTTAATTGATTGACACTCCGCACCTCCATTCCAGATGTCCTAATAAAATTAAAAAATAGTGTTTTATTTAATTTGACTATTAAAAATAGTTTCTGTCCGGAGGGGAGTGTAAAACTAGCTCCCGAAAAAAGTGTGCCGAAGCCTGCAAAGAGACTACTGATGACCTCAGATGCAATAGAAGCGGGGGTTAGAAGGAGCGAGACCACCCCGTTTAAAGGAGAGTGAAAGCGCCAATGGATTTCTCTTGTTCTTCTTCGCCGACATTTAATTCTTACGACTGCAGGCCTATCAAAAATACAAAAAGAAGAACGGAGGGGCTTTTAATTTTCACGCTCGTTAATACCAGTTGATTTGTGTCAGGAACAAAGGACAACTGCGATTAAAGTCAAAGCAGCCTGGCTCTCTCCCATCGGGAACAGCAGCGCGCATCTTGGCGAGCGGCTGCCACTCGTTGCAGCTCCGAAACATCTAACCCCTTTGGATCACAGCCACGGGCTTCACGTAGAAATCGCGCACGATTTTTAAATGCAAAAAAGTTACAGATGGTTACTTTTGTGCCCTTCAGTGTAATTCGCAATAATCTGTTTGATTTACAGGTGAATCATTTGTTTCAATGAGAACCTATGAAAATGTATCGTTTCCTCCCCTGAATTACTTAGAAATGTTGCGTTCTCTGTATTACGTATGTTTTGTAGTTTCTTATGTAAATAGGAGAACAATTCACCATTTAATGTTAAAATAGATGCCGGCCGATTGCATTTAGGATTTCTTTAAATAGGAACGCAGAATCCATCTAGGGCCAAAGAAGGGATGACGTATAAAGATGGATGAAAAAGATGGAGATTCTGTAAGTTACCGGCGGCAGACTGGAGATTACTTCGAAAGCTGCCTCAGCAGAGGAGAGTTTTGAATGAGACAAAGACATGAGGTTCTGATAAGCCACCAAAAGGCTGTGTGTCTAGGATTTATTTCCACTCTGTTCTGTCAACACCGACTGTTCTGGAGCCAAGGACTGGGGTGAAGTTGTGTTGGCTTGGAAGTCAGTAGACAGAAGATCAGGGGATAAGACGGTAAAATGGTGGTTGTTGTGCAGGACAGTTTTGGTGGAGAGAATGGATCGTGGGGTAGATCTTCGGTTACAGCAGAAAATGGACTGAAAGGCAGGTGGATGGACAGAAGGAGGAACGCAGGATGGGATGAGAAATGTTTATGAAAAACAAGCCTGTTGCCCACTTTCTATGGAGATTCACTCATGTAGTGAGGTTGACTAACTGGAGGACAGGAGTGTTGCAAATGTATGAGACCTGAAAACCGTTTTTAAGTGAATTGGAACAAAACTTCAAACAGAGTTTACAAAAATGAAAATATAGTTTTGTTTTTTTTTTTTTACTTTCAGAAATGTAAAATCTTTCCTCTGCTGTGTAGTTTACACGCCTGCATCACCAGAGGTGGCTATCGATTACTGTTTTATAAGTAGCTGGCAGATAAGAAATGCAAAGCCATCCTGCTGCCTAGCGGCAGGACTGGGTCAATGTACAATTTAAGATTAATGTCCTGTTTGCATCTGGTCCCAGCCCAGTGCCTGTGCAGGGAGCTTCAGCGTGGACTCAGGGAGAGGCTGGAGATGTGCAGGGAGCTTCAGCGTGGACTCAGGGAGAGGCTGGAGATGTGCAGGGAGCTTCAGCGTGGACTCGGGGAGAGGCTGGAGAGAGGCTGGCTTCTCCCTAGGGTTCGCTGCGGGTACATTTCCTTTGCTTGACTGCTTACTGTTTTGACATTTGTCGGTTGGTGTTAGGCTGCTCTCTTTTGCATTTTGACGCTGTGGTGTGGGTGGCTGGGCAGTCTAATCCTGCGTCTGAACCGGTGCACGGCTTCTTGAGCAGTGGGTGCCCTTTTTTTGGAATTGAGCCTCTGAACTCTTCTGGGCAGCCACATTGTTATGTGACTAGATCAACAAAGTAGCACAGCAAGCCTTTCCCACACAGGCTGCAAGGAAACCGCTTTATTATGCAGGCCGTTCCATTCCCTTGAGTATTACTGAACTAGCAAATAAGATTTACCATATCCAGAAAAATAAACAGTCCCGACCTGCCTGTATGATCATATGATTTAAACAGTTAATGCAGTTGAATTTACAACTGAGGGCAATTAAGAATGAATAGCAGCACACAGTGCGTCGTGAGGAACAGGATAAAATAACAGATGTATAGCCAGACTTCAAAGGTGAACATACCTATTGAGAATACCCCCTGTGGTTCTCCATCACCAGCCTCTTCAAACTGTAACAAGACATTCTACAAGAGCAATTTTCATGGCATCCCCTATCTCCGTATCTGCAACTGTCATTTGAAGTTTTTCTGATTAAATGTTATCGATGCCACCGCTTAACAGCAGTGTGGTGCATTTAACAATTTAGTTGCACATACTCACGTACGTTGTGGTATTCAACCATATACAGGCAGCAGAGAACCAGCTCTCACAGAGCTCAGCTGGCAAGTAGAGACAGGCATCATATCCCACAAGACATTTCAAACTAGACAAATGACTGAAAATTACAAATAATTGTATATAACTGTAAGCCAGTGGTAGAACAATAACTGGAAAATTGAGAAAAACCAGTCGAACATCAGTATTTACTGTTGGAAATCCTCTTGAGGAAAATGTAGATACCATTTATGATGGATAAGCAATTTTGGCACATGGAAATGGGCAGTTTGTCCGGTGTGTAGAGAGATCTAGATTATTCATCAGTCCAGATGACAGTGAGGGGCTTTAAAAGGAGCTCCGCCAGCACGGGGGAGAATATCTTTGCTGCCAAGCAAAGCACTAATAAACAAAATGATGTGTTACAAGGTGCAATTTGAGCTGCGAGTCATTCTGAAGGTCAGCCATGTCTGTTTCCAGATGCATTTATTGTTGCGGCTGTCCCCACCTGCACTGTTTTTCCTTGCAATTAAAGGGCAATTCTACAGAAATTTGAGAATTAGGTTGTACCATGTCCGAGCTAAAGAAGGAATCCGTACCAAATAAATAAAGGAACTGTGCATTTCCTTGTCATCTGCCCTCCAGCAGGAATCACCAGCTGCAGTTTCATTGACATCCATCATACGAGGTACAGTACATTCTGTTCATAAGCCTAAGGAACTCAAAAGAACCTAAATCAGAAAATGGGTCCCACATATTTCTGAAAGTCACACACATCAATTGAGGGCTGATACTAATAAGAAAATTTAGATTTTTTTTTTCTATAGAACTGAGCTGCTCCCCGGCGAGTGGGAAACGTTCTGAGTCGAGGATGCATTTAATACAATTTCCTTTGAACTCACAGGACGTCATGTTGACATTCCTAGTTTGAGAGCTTGTGTCAGTCAGTAGTGCCAAAACATGCAGCAACCCAGTGGGGTACCCTCAGTACTTGAATAAACGTTGAATAAGGATTCAGTCCGTGTTGGTTACCATCTGTGCTGGAACAATAAGCTCGTAAAATGGAATCACATCTGTGATTGTGCTGCACGGCCAAAATGAAAGGAATTACTAAAAGGTGATTTTGCAGTAACTCTGGTCACTTCTTCATTCCATAGCTTACTTTTTTTATATTAAATATCAATAAATGTCCCTTTAAATTCTGGTCATGGAGGGCCGGAATCCAACAGAGTTCGTAGATTTCCCTATTCAAACACATCTACTAAACCTGGTAGCTGACTGATTAGGATGTGTTTTAGCGGGGAAACCTGCAAACTGCAGGATTCTGGCCCTCTAGAACCAAAATTGTGGAACCCTGCTTTAAATATTCCTGCTTCAAACAGTATAAGTGACATTATCTTTATTTGAAACGCCATCATCCTGATAAATACCAGAAAAGGTGTTATTTTTTAAACTCAAACTCCTTCCTATTACAATTCCACAGACACACAATCGGCAAAGACACAAACGATGAGATCCCAGTAATGATGATACCAACCACTTTTTCCACTCTGCAACTTGGCTCTTGAAGCGACCTTGTATTATACTGTACAGTAATGCTGTCCATGTGTTCTATCTGGTATGTTTTTATGTTGCATTTATGATGGATTGCTTTTGTTTTTAACACCTGGCTGCAACTAAATTTCCCCTAGTGGGATAATAAATTTGACGTGACTTGAAAGATCGTCAAGATGACTGTGTGACTGTGGCTGCAGGTAGGCAGAGAGCGCATACTGTTCACACTGTGACACTGAGATGAATAAGGATTAAATTCATATACTAATCAATCAGCAATCAGTCGATCGGATGTATCCCATCATATTTATTAGAAATAAAGTGGGGCGGTTCAGTGAGAGATGACAGAGCATGTGAAGCCAAGAGTTTTTGTTATACCAAATAAAAATGACGTTTAGTAAGCAAATATTCCCATTGTACCGCAAGAATCGTGTAATATAAGGGTACATGTTCGGAGCATGTCCCCTGATCGCCAAGGCCTCTGCATGGATCCATTAGAGGATCCTGAAGACACAGCAAGGATTTTATCTGGTAAAAGTAACCAAAGGAAAAAATCCTCTGTATGTCGTCTTCGCTGAAAAAGCAACTGTTTCTCTCAACGAGCCAAATTTTAAACTCAATGAAGCATTGTTTCACAGATTTTTTTTTAAATACAAAAACACACACAGTACTTGAGGGGACGCATTCATTGCAAGATGTTACCAAATACCAGCATCCAGGAGCGTTAATACTAATATAAAAGGGAAATGTGCTGGTTGCCATCTGGTCCTCATGAAGAACCAGTCCACTTCAGACTGAATTTCTGTACAATGCGATTAACCACTTCAGCGCGTCACGCATTAACACCGAAACCATATGGTGACACGTGCAGCAGCACGGAGCCACCACCCAGCTCTCCCCACGTGCGCACGCACACACTCCGCTGATTTGCATAGCTTAATTAGCCGGTTTGTCATTTACAAAGGCTTGAGGGTGAGAGAGTGTGGGCGAGGGGAGGCGGGCCCATGGAGCGTCTCTCACACACATCCATTCACACACTGTCGGGCTAACACACCCCGTCTTGTTTCACGTGTGACACAGTGCACCAGAAAAGGATAGTGTCTACGTACAGCCCCAAAGCCCACCCCCCCCCTCGCAAAATGCACTTTACACCCCTCCTTTCCCCCCGAAGAACTCTCCGACACCATGGCGTTTCAGGCAATAAAGGCCATAAAAGCCCCTCCCCGCAAGAGCCATGATCTCACCCTCTCCCTGGAGATAAAGGAGGAGGGGGCGATGAAGTCATGTGGACTCCCCCAGCTCCCTGAACCCAGTTACTGCCCTGCTATCAGAGGCTCGAGGGCCAGCAGAGGAGGCTGTGACTAAAGACACATGCAGTATGTGTGTGTGATGGCAGGGAAGCGAAGGGAATAGGCAAGACAGCAGACAGCCCTGGAGAACGGCAGACAGACAGGCACCACACAGACAGACAGGCTAAAAACAAATAGTTAGCATCCACCCATAAATTCAGTGCAGCGTCACTAAAGTGATCATTAAATAAAAACAAGATGACCTTTTTCAGCAACTGGGTCTTTAAGAACATTTAATTAACAAAATTGAAGGGGAAAAAAAAAAAAAAAAAAAAAATCACAAGTGGGCTGCCCCATCCCGTCCTGAGACGTTTGTGATACAGCACAGCACTTGGGGGCTCATGCCCCCCCCCCCGCCGCCACATGCTGATTTCTTTGTGACAAAGCAAATGTGCCCCCTCACGCCGACAGGCGTGGCTCCGTCACTCACTGTCCTCGCTGTCGGAATACGCTCCCAGCAGGCTGAGAGAGGAGCTGCTGGCGGCGGGACCTGGCGGGCCGGGGTCAGCAGGAAGCGCTGCTTCTGTCACGATGGGTTCTGAGTGAAGGAGGTTGGGGGAAAAAGTACATCAAAATATTAAAACTGCCTGAAGATTTTAAATGTAAGCAAAGGCTTTTCTTTTTTAGCAAAACATTAACTGCTATTTTAACCACATTAAAATTCCCATAGTACTGTCTATGCTTTATTAACCCAGTATGAAAATGACACAAATTAATCACTGCGTGAAAGCAGCTGCAAATCCAGAGAAACTTATAAATATCACTGCAGCCTGTGGTTCGTTATGCAAATGTACCCCCTGGTGGTAATCTGGCTACACTGCATCTGCTTTGTCTAAGGACAGTATCATGAGATGAAAAGTCCATGTTTTAGAAAGAACACTGCAAATTGAAAATTTAAGATGTTTAACTGTTATGTTTTAAGGCCACCAAAACTTCATAACAACCCCAATAAATTCAGCTAGCCAATTTTCCATCAAGGATTACACGTCTCTCACAAACACACAGTACAATCCATGCAAAAGCCTATTTACTCAGTATCTCTCATATAATTCTATGTCCCAGAAGAGGGATGTGTCGACATTCAACTGAAATATGTTGCAGAAATAATTCTATCAAATGCATATTTACCAGTTAATTTAATGCATTGTGTTTCCCATTATATTTATTTTAAAAATGTGCAAGCAGAAACCAGAAGATAGAACCATCACATTAGTGGGTACCTGACCCAGAATCCCAAATTAGCTGCTATCTACAATATTTATTGTGCTATATCAATTTTAATAAGAAGAACCATTTAAACACTGAGTGCTTCAGATTATTATCAGGATATAAAAATTCACAGTGATCTGAGTGTGAGTCATTTTGCCATTTTCACCGTCGACACCACTGCCATGCTGAGAAACATCTCTCTGTGATATATGACCTGTGGCACATCAGCATCTTATAATTATACTGCAGGAAATTAAGTATGCGAAAATATTTCAGCTCTTACACGAGTGAATCATGCAGTGAAGCAATACTGAATTATTCTGATTTTGGATCATACTTCTATTGCTAATTGCATAAGTAAGCATGGGGAGTGTGGAAAATTGCCCAAACCTGGCTGGGTGGAATTCACTGTTTGCGAGCCGGGAACTGTGGATGTCTGAGTTGAAGATCCTGGTTTCTTCCTCACCACCAGTGCTCCCAGTGGGCCGCCACCAAGCCCCCCAACACTCCTCTCCCATGTTTCTACTCGGGAACGTTTCACCCCTCCCCCAGATGAATTCAACACCTGCAAAAACATGGGTGGGGGGGGGCTGAAGATCTGGATCTGATAATACATATCAGTATCTTCTACCCAATCAACTTATTCATGGTTTTTCCAATTGTATAGCCAATTTTTTGAAATATACTTGTTCTAAATCTCTTTGTTCCTCACTAAACAATCCAATATTCCATTTACAAACAGAGGATGTTTTCGCTCATAACGGGTTATTACTGCTCGAAGGGAATCACGCTTCATAAAGCCCGGCCGTACTGCAAAATCGTATTTCATCTGTGGGCCATGTTGAGAATGAATATCCTTCGCCAGACGACTCGTGACAACTCTGTCCACCTTTGGAGACGCCGCCCGTCACAGAGGGCGAATTTGGCAATGAAGTGCTGCATACAGGTTTAATTTCCTGACTAATTCAACCACCGAATCTTATCACAAGCCCGTATACCTAGCCCATTGTATAAATGTACTCATGCCATTATGATATTAATATGCCTCTCAACTTGTATTTTTATCCAGCATATTGCATCTTACAAAATAAAAATATTTACTGGAGCCATTCAGCTAAAGTTACTTACTCAGGAGCACAATAGTAGGATTCCATCTGAAGCTGACTTTTGATTCACAAGGACGTGTTTGTAACAGTCATGTTAAACACAGGCCCTTATCCTTGCTGCACACAATGACATTCGGTATCTCTGTCCACACACATACTGTATTAATTCCCCCTTCCTGCACCTTGGAGTCCGCATGCCCCTGTGCACTCATGGTCAGGATGTCTGTAGGTCTGTCGGCGCCCTGCTGGCAGACTGTCCCCTTCGCCTGCTCCCGCTCCTGATCAGAGTCTGAGTCGGAGTCCCGCAGTCTCTTGACCAGGGCCTGCTCGAGCATCTCCCTGTCACAGGGGAAGGAACGGCGGCCATAAGTAGGGGCTTCAACAGTACGTGCATAGTGAGGTCGTGCATTGTGGCACTGACTCAGGCCCTGGAAAAACTCAGCTTTGACATACAGCTCTGGAAAAAATTAAGAGACCACAGTAAAAAATTCTGTTTCACTCATTTCTGTTCATGAGCATGCTCTTGTGTAAAATATATATATTTTTTTGCAAACTCCAGCCTGACTCTTCCCTGTTTCTCATCAATGAAGGCCTTCTTCCTTGCTTTATGGAACTTCAGTTCTGCTTCTAGGAGCCTGATAAGAACTGTCCTAGCAGTGCACTTCACACCACTTGATGTTTCCCATTCCTTTTGAAGGTCACTTGAGGTCATCCTCCAATTTAAGAGGCACTGCTGGATAAGTTGGTGGTCATTGCTAGCATTAGAAAGTCGCTTCTGCCCTCTACCTTGGTTTCTGGTTACTGCCAGTGTCTCCTGCTTCACCTTGTTCTTGTGTTTAATTGTACAGTATGCTAATCTGTCAAAAGCTGTGATATGATCAAGTAGCCTGGAGATGCTTACAGAAAGTGACCATACGTGTTTAAGGCCTTAATTACAGCAGCAGTACATGTCATCTGCTGCCTGACCCCCCCCCCCCCAATGGGCGCCGACCTCAGTCAAACTGCTCCCCTCACCTGGTCTCCCTCTCATCCTCCTCCTTCTGCCTCTCCTTCTCCCGTTGCTCCTCTTCCTTGTAGCGCCCCAGCATTCCCTCGAAGTCCACCTGTGCCTGTCGCTGGTTCAGCTCCTTCAGCTCCTGCAGATTCTCCAAAACCTCCATTTCCATCTTGGAGTCACGAGTCCTGTTTTCAAGTACCTAAAAAAAAAAAATGCATGACAACAAAGTCTGTAAGTTCAGTGTTAAACAAATAGGGTTATAGCTGCTTGGGGATAAACACAGGGCAGAAGGCAAAATGGCCTCACACACATAGAAATCACACATTATGGGTATTAAAGACAGCAATTCACCTAAACTCCAATCTGAAGCACCCAGAGGAAATCCATTGAAATATGGGGTGAGTGTGAAGCCACAATTTACACAATAAGTCACAGTCCCCATGGAAAATGCATTGTTAAGCTACACAACAACCTAATAATCACAAAGGGATACATTCATAATATGTGATACCACAATAACCTTTCATAGCTTCTGTAAAGGTAACATTTTATACTTGGACGCTGTGCCAACGTACCTTCATAGGGTTATTAAGCTCTTCCTCTTCTCGTTCCCTCTGCAGTTTTTTCTCCTCTTCCTCAATCAGTTTCTCCGCTTGGAAGTTGCGTGTAGCACCATGCTCCATGGCATAGTCTGTATTTTCAGGGTCGGTCTGAAACGAAACACACACACAAACCTGTTTGTTAGGACAGGAGAAGCTAAAGATTTGGCGGCCGTGTCGTGCTGGTGAGCGTCCCAAACACTTTACTGCTGAATCACACGCTGTACTTTAGAATAATATGTAGCAGAAAGAAGTTGTAACAGCAGATTAATACAGTGTTTCCCAACCCGGTCCCCGGGGATCTGCAGGTAGTCCACGTTTTTGCTCCTACCGGGAGCTGGGAGGGGGCAAAATGTGGACCGGCTGTGAGTCCCCGAGAACCGGGTTTGGAAACACTGTATTAACTTTAGTTTTGAGAGCTGCAGCGGTCTTACCTTGAAGGTGATCTCAGCCAAGCAGCGCGTGCATTTAATGTAAAAGCGGAATATCGGTAGCCCCAGATAGAGCTCATTCTGAACAGTCTCTTTACGGGCATTGAACTTCTTTCCCTTGTAGATATATTCGCCGCACGTCTTACACCTGAGGGACAGTCACAGTTCAGCATCAACGTCATCAGTGGATTTCTTAATGGAGAACAAAATTATTTACGACCCCCTATTAATACTGATTTTGTCTTTACAAAAAGAATATTCGCAAAAGGGGGAGAAATGCACAAGTGAGGTTACTGCTTTCTATTCACGAGGGAGATGAAAAATTTTATTTTTGAATAAACGACTGTCTAGTATTAATCTGTTGTTATTTACGTCTTACCTCATGTTAAAGGGCGCCATCAACCTTACGACATACTGCCGGTCTTTGGGGAGTTTAAGTTTAGGGATTTTAGAGGGGTCAAAATCCGGTGGATAGTATTTCTACAACAGGAAATACAGGACAATTTAGACGTTAAAGCATCATACAGTATTTATCATGGCGAATACCTGACATTTCCAGCGCGGTGTCACTTATAGTTTAAATACCACAGAACACTTTATATATCAGTCAAAACGCAGCTGAGTAAGGAGATACCTTACATTTGCTATATGTTATCGCAATGGAACAGTAATAGCTTGCCGCTACCGTAGAGGCTGTAGGCTGTAGAGGGCACTTAATTTTAACGAAATGAATCCATCCGATCGAGAGAAAAGAAAATGAAATTCTGTCGAAATAATGTAGGATTAAGTTTGTTCCTAATGAATAATTTATACTGTTTAGCCGTCCCAAGACGCCAATTAGCTAAAATGCTAACTAAATTCTTGCCAGTTAGTTAAATCTGATTAAGCTAATAAGTGCAGTAACAAACTTTAAAAAACTTACATTCAAAACCTTCCTTTCAGACATAACTCCGACAAAACTGAAAACGTATGAAAATACGTGTAATACAGTGTATTTATCCAAACAGTAGTACAACTGTGCCAGGACCCACTTCCGGTACCCCACGCATCACTTCCGGTTAGGATATCCCGCCCCTTTCTATTGCTGTTGCACTAGTATCATTCATTTTATTGGCTCACGATTATTTTCATGTTCTACTTTACATTGCTCGCTTTTCAACATTTTGCCGTATTTTTATGTATGCAGTTCTTTCAGAAACATAAAAGATAGTGTTAATAATAATAATAATAATAATAATAATAATAATAATAATAATATGAATAGTAATATTAATAATTAAATAATGTTTAAATGGTTAAATAATTGAATATGAAGTATACTGATTTCACTTCGTAGCAGAATGTGCAGAAATGTCACATAGACATAGTACCTTTGCTGTTTTCCCTCTTTCTGATATTTAATAGAACGCAATTATATTAATTTTTTAATGAACGAATAACCAAAATACAAACAATGTACATACAAAGAGGAACAGCCAGAATAAATATCATAACTTACATTATAATTGCATATTTAATAAACATGTCGTGTGTTTTTACAACTTTCCTGTTCTTCATTTTACCAGTCGCGGTGCCATGGTTGTTTAACTTGAACGAAACGAACAAAATTCGATTCAGAACTAGCTTTCCTTATGTAGGTGAAACTTTTGATTTGTTGGCGCAAATCAAAAGTTGTGCCAAAAAATACATGTCCCTGTTCAATGTTGTTGAAAAGTACAACAAAATGTTAAAATCCTTTAACACTACGTTATAAACAATCACTTGTCTTATAAAATTTTCAACATCTGTCCAAAACATTTTCGTATAAATACGGTCATAAAAAACATGAACAATTGTTTCCCTCTGTACACCACAAAATGCACAAGAATCGTGTTAATTAACTACTGATACATGAAAAACGTGACGTAGCTTCACCAGCCACTCAGTCTAAGGGCCGGCCCCTTTCTCCTAGATGATTGGTGGAACTTGGAGATACGGCCAGGTAAATCCACCAGGCTCGATCTCTGACACAGAGTAAGGCACTTGAGACGGGACACTCATCAACTCTGTGAAACGGTAAAAAAATATCAGCCAAGCGTTTCTTACGTGCTTTAAATATAGTAGACGTTTCTATATCAATACATCAATTGAAGGTAAAACAAAATTGCTAAAATGGTGTTTAAATGCAAAATGTATTATGCGAAAGAGAATATATTAATAATTGTTAAGTAGCAAATATGACATACAGTAAATGAGTTTTATTTCTGTTTTCAGAGTGTGAAACCCTACAGCTTCGGAAGACCATGAAAAGCCTGAAGGCCAAGTTTAAGAAAACAGAAGTAAGAAAACAAGAATTTCTCCCTTGCATATTGTTACAGGCAATATCACTGTTACATTCCATAGTAATCTAAGGGATTTCAATGAAAAAAAAAATACAAAAGAAACATACTGTACGTCTGTGTTTTAGCTATCCTCTTTCTGTAGCTGTCTCTTTTCAGCCATTGAAAGGTAGCACCCAGTAAGTTTGTTCAGCGTCAGGGGGGCTGTGAGTAGGGTGTCTGTAACGCCAAGCAGCTGTGAGCCACTCTAGGTAGGCCTGCAGACTGAGGTGGTAACCAGAGACTTCTGCCAGGCCTGAATTATTCACAATTTGGGTGACAAGCCGGGAGCTCCCACAGGGGGTCTGGGGTCGGCCATAATGATGGCCGATTACATTGTTATGCTCCTATCACTACTGCACAAGTAATAGCACTAATCATCACCAATCAATCAATAGTTAACAGGGGATCAAACTCACTGTGGAATGGTACCTATTATTTATATACAACCATCATCCATCACAATAACAGTATTACCTACTATAAATAAAACATTTTTTATGGTGGGGCAGCGTGTGGTTCAGCAGGTTAGGACTTTGTGCCCGTGATCGAAATCCTGTGGTTGGCGGAATCATGTCACCATTGAGTCCTTGAGCAAGGCCCCTAACCCCCGCACTTGTATGTTGCCTTGGACAAAACCGTCTGCTACATATGTAAATGCAGTTTAGAAAAGTAAGCTCTAACCTATAGATCTTGGCAAGATTATTTTTCCAACTTTAGGTTATAATAATGGTTTTGCAAGCATAATTTCAGTCCTCATCAGTTCAAAGGTAAAAGTTTAAATCAACAGCTAATCAAAAACGAAAATTCATGATTGTTCAGTTGCTGAAATAACACGAGCCTCAACATCATTGTTTTATGTAACAGTGATATTGCCTATTTACTAATATTTTTAGTAATAAGTCAAAAATGTGTTCTAATGTGGCAAAAAAGCTTTCATTAATATCTGAAGCTGTTATAAGCTGTTATAAGCTGTTATAAGCTGTTATCAGTACCCTCTCTCGCTAAAGGGCTCTGCGGTGGTTC
>JAAGVU020000032.1:5046096-5061017 GCA_011763525.2 Mormyrus iriodes
AGCCAAACCCAGTACGGAACACACTGACCTGAGCCAAACCCAGTACAGAACACTCTGACCTGAGCCAAACCCAGTATGGAACACACTGACCTTGAACCTGGAAACTCTCTTTGTAGCGGTCTGTGGTCGCCTTTCCTGCACTGAGATTTTGTGGGATTTCAAGGCTCGCCTCGATACTCAGGATGGGGTAAGTGTGACAATATGTGCTGACTGACCACTTTCACCTTCTTTGATTGTTGTCTAATATGTAATGATTTTATTGATGTGATTAGCACATTTACATTTCTTGTAGTGGTTTATTAAAGTAATGTTTTTAGTATTATGCCACCTGATGTGTGCTGTACTGTATATTTGATTGCATGTTCTTCTGACAGTCCAATTAATCATTACCAGGAACTTTGGGAGGAACCATGTGACAGGGGAAGTGGCAGCTAGGGTCAGGTTCATTTAGCAGACTTTCCCTTTTCTAGGTTACATGTGGGTGGGGCATCAAAGAAAGGGTTTCTGGTTAAGGTAGGAAGAAAGAAATGGCAGAGACAATGCATTAGAGCTGAGCAGGAAAGGAGTGCAGGCTGAAAAATGTACCATAGACCTGGCATCGATGGCAACAGGTTACTAGGGGCAACACAAGACAGAGTGAATTCATTAGTACCAGCTTATGTCAGTTTTAGCTGGTCTATGGTGGTCTAAGACGGTCTTAGATGATCATGTCTCAGTTCTTGCTGCCCTTTGATGGTTTAGCTAGGTGGGTCACCAGTTGGTCATGCCGGTGTGGCCAACTAAACCAGCTAGAATAACGAGACACCCATCGTATCACTGTGCAGAAGATATCGTTGGGGTGCTCCTGCTCGTATCTGCTGCACAGTGGTGTGTGGAGTTCAGTAGAAGAAAATAGTCCCTACATTAAACTGCTCACTACAAAGTCTGTGGATTATCTTGAGTAACTGGGTAATGATTTCTGGTAAGAGACATTGCCGTCGAATTTTTCTAATTTTGTTTTTTTGGTGCTTTAATCACCACAGAAAGATGCCATTCACTGCCATTGTATTCATGAGAAGCATGACATTTCCACGGCCAATATCTCCAAAACTAGCCATGTCCCAGCAGAACAACCCACATGGATAGATAGTACTAAAGCCCCACTAAAAGATATCTGTTTCAGTTTTGGTCTGAACTGCCTCTTGTTAAAAAGAGAACAAAAAAATTATTGGTTCAGAGAGATAACCAATCAGATTGTAGATGAGGTGGGTCCAAGCAACGAGAAGACGTGGGATCAACCAATTAGATGTCAAACTGATTGGTCATCTCTCTGAACCAATCATTTTTCTTTCTGTCCTCAGAATGTTTTTGTGTAAGTAAAACTCCCACACGCTCTACTTAATGCAGGCTTTCAGCTTCCGTAATTAGACGGCCATGCTGCCCTGTGAGTGTTACTGATGTCATACACCAGTGTTTCCCAATGTGGACCTCATGGACTGTCTGGCAGGGAGCTCGGAGGGAGGGAAAACATGGACCAACTGTGGGTTCCTGAGGGCTGGATTGGAAAACACTGTCATACGTTTCCACTGTGCCTGGCAGTAAGCAAAATGGTACCCTGATATTTATCAGCCAATTACTGATCCACACTCTGCCGACAGGACGGGGCCACACCGCTGTTGTTGGGCGCACAGATGAGCCGCGTGGAGCTGTGTGCCTTCCTATTGGATCGTGGGGCTAATGCCAACCTGCAGGACAGCCAGGGCCGGTAGGGAGCTGCTGTCACCCACCAATCACAGCGTATCACCCACCAATCACAGCAAGTCACTCACCAATCACAGCGCGTTAAAGATTTACATTCAATTATTTAGCAGACACTTTTGTCTAAAACGACGTACAAGTGAGGGTCAGTCAGACAGAGGGCGTTTCTCGATATGCACACTTGACCGTACTTGTGTTCTCGTGTACCTGTTTCACGTCATCTTCCAGGTTCCAACACTGAAGAACAGAAGTACAGAGGACGTTAAAAATCCCCGAATGTCGTTCTTGCCCCGTCCCAAATGTCAAGGATGTATCGGTTGCATCCTCGCCAAGCGAGACCAATCCCATGATTCACTGCACCCTTGGTTTGTTACTGGGAGGGAGATTAGCAAGACCGCTTTTGCAAAGACCACAAGAGTTACTGGAGCAGCTGGGGTTAAGGGCCTTGCTCAAGAGCATGACCGCAGCATCACTCTGCCAGTCATGGGATTTGAACCAATAACCTTCCTAGCACTGGACCTAACCCGCAGAGCCTCACAGCGCAGCCAGTACACCTACCCCATTAGCAAAACTTACCTGACAAGGTACAACTTGCGTTCCCTGTCAAACTGACACAGTCAGGGGAGGTACATGAGGAGACATGATTTGGCAGAAGAAGGTTTTTCTCAATGATGCCTCCTTATTTTTCTGTGGGGAGCTCAGGTAGAACTGACATCCCATGCAGGATGTTATGCTGCCTCCAGGGCCGAGCTCAGGACAGCTACGATGCCCGCAGTAACAGTGGAGCGTCCCCATGGAGCGGACCCTGTGTCCCCACGCTTTTCGTGATGCCCTGTCTCAGACCTATCCTGTCCTCCCCCAGGACAGCCCTCATGCTGGCCTGTGAGAGTGACAGCATGGAAACGGTAGAGGTGCTCCTCAGGAGCGGGGCCAACCCTCTGCAGACCGACGCCCTAGGACACACCGCCGCCCACTATAGCATCGCCTCTGGCAACCGGTACATCACACGTCTCCTGCAGGACGCAGGTAACAGCAAAGGAGGCGTCCCGGAGTGCCGTCACGTGTCCGCGCACCTCCCCCATATTTCGGGTGTGCCGAGGGGGTGGGATCATCATTGGATCCTTCTGAATGACAGACGGTTGTGAGAGAACATTTAGCTACAATTCTGAGATAACCTAGCACTATTACCCTAGTAAAAATTACACTGGATCGCTGCTCGATGAACATTAGATCTAATTTAGGTCTCAGTTAGCAACATCCATCTTCACTGCGCTCTCTCTTAAATGTGTTTAAAGTAAAGCAGTGGGGAGAGGGTACAAACTTACAAACTATACTGTTTACTTCTGTGTACAAAGGCGGGGAAGTAAGTGCATCATCTGATTTGGGTTTTTGAGCGACAAATAACCCTCCTTCTAAAACCGTACCCTCCTGAAATCCAGGGGAAAACATTTTTCTTTATTATTGATTAAAATTTTGTTTTGTCAGGAAGAGGAAGTTGGCAAGGTTACACCACCACACAGGTGATGGCAGAGTACAGAGCTAATTGTCCTATTTAGGGAACAACAGGACTTAATAGGTGGCATGTATAGTATGAGAGATATGCATGAAAACACAATGTACAGAGATGAAAAACAAGATTCTGGATTTTAGGGGAACGTATTTATGGCAGAACAGAGGAGAACATTTCAGGACCAGAAAGTAAAAATCCAGATCAAGGTTTTGTTTCACCCAACCAGTTGACTTCTCTGTGACTGTGACTCTTTATACTCAACTGGTTGCTTGAAACGAAGTCTGGCGTTCAGGTCCATGCTGAATTTATCTGGCCAGAGAATATGAAATTTAGAAGTATGTGTTATTCCTTCTTGGACTAAGTGCTGCATTGTGTTGGAGGATTTGAGGAACAGCACCTTAGAACACCAGCTTTTTAAAGAATGCATTTTGTTTGCAGTGTTAAAAAAGAGAACAGACGGTATGCTTTTGGGAAGTGAGTTAGAGGATAAATGTTCCGCTGTCTCCTTCTCCCCCCTGCATACGTAGCCAAGGAGGGCGCAGGAGAGGAGGTAACTGCTCAGTGCTTTATAATGCAGGTAAATCAGATTTCATTACCACTCACTGCACGCTGAATTCCCACCTCACCGAGCTTCTGGTGTAAGCAGAGCATCAGCAGGCTTCCGAACAGAGCCGTCACTGTGAGTAACAGCACAAGCTCATGAGCTGATTCTAATGAATTCACGTTGTGCAGAGACTGGGACTGCAATCTGTTGCATTTATTTATTGATCGTTTTTCCTGTGCTGTGATAGTAGAGTAGTGCTGCCAGCTTTTATGGAAGCCTTCAGAAGTAAATATGGCAGAGGGTCGCTTTAGACTTTTCTTTCCCTGACCTGTGATTATCTGCTTCTGTCCTGCTCCTCTCCCCTGTCACTTGTGTTTTTGTGACTTATTGCAGCCTCCCCCGCCCCCTCCACTGCCTGAGCGGTCCACACCCCGCAAGCGGAAAGCCCCCCCCCCACCCAGCCCCCCTTCTCAGGTATAAGGGTTCTCTGTCTAGGCCGTAGCGCGTGTGTGGCTCACACTGTGCCAGAGGTGGATAGTTCAGGTCCAGAAAGTACAAATCCAGACCAAGGTTTTGTTTACACCAACCAGTTGAGTACTCTGTGACTGTGACTCTTTATACTCAACTGGTTGGTTGAAACAAAACCTTGGTCTGGATTTGTACTTTCTGGACCTGAACTTTCCACCTCTGCACTGTGCATCTGTAAAACATAACTATAGCTGGATTTTCCACATTAATGAATAGCTTCTACACAATGTTTATCCGATGTGAAGAATCAGACCATTGACTGAACAAACCTTTTTACTATAAGCAGAATGATACACGCATTCTTGCCAGCTTGATTAAAAAACCTCCACAAATCTCAGTGCAGTGCCTGTATGTTATTCATAGGATACACCATAAAATCCATGGGATGTTTTCAGTGAAAGGGTGTCCTACCCAATATTGCAGGGCTCATCAGCGTCCCCGGAACCACAGAGACCCTCTCCAGCTGCTCAGTCCCCTGAAATACAACGCCCCCCTCAGGCCAGCCTTGTGAGTGACAGCATGTGCATAAGGGCCATCAGCAATAGGGCAACGAATGAGAAAATGTATAGGGTTTGATGTTATGAGTTTTCTTGTAAATAATGAGTAAAGCAGTACCTGTATTTCTGAACAACGTCTGAAAATTTCTGTGAGACGGAGGATGAGGAGGTGTTTGAGGAGATCCGCAGACTGAGGCTGGAACGGGGACGTCTGCTTCAGAAAATCAAGGGACTGGAGCAGCAGCAGCACAGCGCCCACTCTGCCCTGGAGGAGGTACTACACCCCCAACTCTTCACACAGAACCTGCATATCTGTTTGAGTGTCTTTGGGGTGTCCTTGCACCCTCAGAACCCCTGCTCCTCTCGCCCAGTTGGGTCTGCTGCGGGAGCAGCTGGAGCAGGCTGAGGCTGACCGGGAGCGTCTGTCAGCGGAGATGGAGGAGCTGCGAGGGCTACGAGCAGCCAGCGACTCGGAGGACACGGAGGACATGCTGGTCTTCCCGGGTGGGCAGTGTGTTTGGCTCTGTGGGAAGGAGGCGTTGAGGGTGGTATTATCCGCATCCTATTGGCAACAGGTGGTTTATTCACCTGATTAGCTCATCTCTCAGGAGGCAGAAGTATTTACTGTGAATTACCTCTGACTTACTTAGTTGTGTGAAACTGTTTGTAGCTGGCTTCACATAAATTTTGATTTTGACCAAAGTAAATGTTGAACTGCTACTTCCTGTCTGCATCCCAGGTGCGGACCGGTTGCTATCCCGGCGTTCCAGGGCTTCCGATCCTGAGTCAGAACTAGGCCAGGATAACGGTGCCTCCCAAGGAGAGTCAGAGTCTTCCTCCGCCCCTCGCAGCCGGAAGGAGCTGGAGGCCCTGGTGGAGGATCTCACCGCCCAGAACGCTGACCTGGTCCTCAAAGTCAAGGTATGGATGCCTGTTGTCCCCAGTAAACGTATGATCACACATGAAAGCCGGTGCCAAGACGGTGGAACCAGAAGGACTATCCATCCATCCATCCCTCCATCCATCCATTTTCTATACCTGCTTGTTCTTATGCAGGGTCGGGGGGTCTGGAGCCTATCCCCGAAGCTAGTCAGTAAACAGTACAGCTCCAATATGTTTTTCCCAGGTATAAATAGAAATCCAGTGGAGCGTGGGTTTGCAGGCTTTTTTTCATAAAGTGGATCAAACTCTCTAGAAGAGGAGAGTGAAAAATGGGTCAGGAAGATGTCGCCTGCAGTGAGTGATGGCTGCAGACGTGATTCTGTCCAAAGAGAATCACGACTTGGAAAACAAGGTCATTGGAGCAGAGCTGGGCTGGGGGAGGGAAGCTGTTCATTTCACCTGCTCGCTGGGGCCCGCTGTTAGCAGCTCGGGGGTCAGTCTGTCACTGATGCTTTCCCCGGCCGGCAGATGCTGGAGACTTTCGAGAAGGATGACACTGACATGCAGAGCTCCGGCCCGGACTTCGTGCCTACGGTCCTCTATGACTCCCTGAGGAAGGAGTTCGACGAGCTGCAGGAGCGCTACTCCCGGGCCCAGGCTGTGGCCGAGGCCTCCAGCGTGACAGGCGAACAGGGGTATACACTATTGCCTGTGGCAAAAAAAACATCAGCGTGAACATTTTTACGCCTGTGTCACCTTTTTTTTTGCAGAATACTGAGGAGAGCTTTGTGTCGCCGTGTTCAGATGCATTCAGAAGATGGAAGGGGAGCAGGGTGCAGAGGAGGAGAATGGCGAGGATGCCACAGGGGAGGCTGAGTGTGCCGGTGAGCTGAAGGAGAAGCTGAAGGAGATGGAACAGCAGCTGGCTGAGACCCTGATGGAGCTGGAGGAGCTGAAGGAGCAGGTTCAGGTGGGGGTCTTCTCCGTGGAGCTCGGCGAGGGCCAGAAGGCCGACACACAGGAGCTGAAGGAGCGGGTGAAGGAGCTGGAGGCTCTGGTGGAGGGGCAGAGGGCGGAGGACGCCACGGTGAAGCGGCTTTCAGAGAGGGTACACGAGCTGGAGTCCATCCTGGAGCAGAGGGAGGCACAATGGGAGAGCATAGGAGGAGGTGACAGACAGCAGGAAGGGAAGGTGGTGTGCAGGCTGCAGGTCAAGGTGGAGGAACTGCAGGCTGAGCTCCAAGAGTGCGTGCCCCGGGTGGAGCTCGAGGAGATGCAGCTGACCATGGGGCTGCAACTGGAGCAGCTGGCCAGGGAGCGTGCGGAGGCCTCACTACGTCTAAACAACGCACTGCTGGAGCTGGAGAGGCTACGGCCCCCTCCGCAGGCCGAGGGGGAGGAAGATGAGGAGGAGGAGGAACGTTCTGAGGGGTCAGATCCCTCCATCACATCAGGCAAGTCCCTCCATGTGTCTGCGTGCGTGACTCTGTGACAGCCAATGGGGAGCTCCGAAGTCAGGAGCGATGAAATGCCTTCTATCCAATCAGATCGCTCCGTTCAGATGTCTGCCAGCAGCACCCTGGCTGCGGTGAGAGAGGAGCTGGAGGTAGCGAGACAGGAGGCGGCTCAGGCCCTCGACTGCCTGTGCGCAGAGCGGGAGGGACGAGCACAGGACGCCCTGCAAATGAAGGATGCAGTACCGCTGTCCCAGCACCAGGAGGCGCTGTCTGCACTCACCATTCAGCTGGAAGAAGTTGCTCAGGGACTTGAGGCAGAAAGAGACAAGCATGGACACACTCAGCAGGAAGTATCCAGGCTGGAGGCGGAACTGCAGGCTATGAAGCAGGACTTCATATCCAAAGAGGAGCACGAAAAAGTCAAGGTGTGTTCAGGCACATACCAGTCAAAAGTTTGGACACACCTGCCTTTAATGCATTTGTTTCTATATGTTATTCACCTCATAGTAAAAGGCGATGAAGTAATGCATATCAAATTCATCTCAAAACTTTCCCAAATTTTAGACTCATCAAAATAGCCCCCTTTTGCTTCGATGACAGCATTTCAGACTCCTGGCATTCTTTCAACCAGCTTCCAGATGTAGCCACCTGGAATGCTTCTCCAACAGTCCTGAAGGAGTTTTTACAAGTTCTGGGCACAAGTTGGCTGCCTTGTTCTTACTCGTTGATCCAATTCATCCCAAACCAGCTCCATAGGGTTTAGGTTGGGGGATTGTGGGGGTCTGGTCATCTATCACAGCGCTTCATCTCTTTGCTTGTTTACAAGATAATATGGTACTTACATAATGTCCAGATGTGCATATTGAAAATCAATTGATTTTCAGTAGGTGTGTCCAGACTTTTCACATACTGCAGAAAGTAAGAGACCAAGAAGTTGTGAGCTTCTCTCAGGTGTAGCGGCACATTGAAGCACAGGGCCGAAGGTTTTTAATGTGACATCGCAGACTAGGAAAAGTAGACAGTTCATTCAAGACAAGGCTGGGCTTAGCTCACCATGGAGGCAGAGAACTTCAGAATGAAAGCTGCCAGAGTACAGGAGAGTGGCCGGTCCTGCTTCTTGCTGGGGTCTGATGAGAATTCTGCTGGGAAGTGTGGATCTCACACTCAAGGGCTTTGTATAGATGAACCAATAGAGAGAGACAGGCAGGTATTCATGGCAGAGGAGGTGAGCGATAAAGGGAAGTGCAGATGGGGAAAGATTCAAAGCAAAGGTTGGGTTCTCAGGTGGTTATTAAAAAACTTTTGTACTGTGAATAAAATACTCTGTTCTTACTTCCTTAAGTTTTATATATACAGTTATAATACATGTCAAAAATATATACAAAATGACATACAAAACTGAATGAATGAAGTACTGCGGTACCTTGGAACACAAACTTAATCCATTCCAGAAGGCTGGTTGAGTTGCGATTTGGTCAAGATCTAAGTCGAATTTCCCCCAAAAAAATAGTTTAAATTATTTAAACCTCTCTACCTACCTAACCAATAATTAAAGCATTGACAATCGATATAAAACTAATACACACATGAATGAGCACAGATACAAATGCAATAGACATAGAATAAATGACAATTTATGAGCATTTTACCTGTACTGAGGGGAGCTGACGGCACACTGGCAGTGGCAGGTGGGGAGGAGGAGGGATGGGGGGGTTACTGTTTGGAAGGGGAGACGCGTCTCCATGGATACAGGTTTTAGCAGCTCTGTTTTGTTTTGTCGTGTTCCGAGTTTAAGGTCGAGTTATGGCTAGAATTTTCTCGACCGACCCCTTCGAGGTCCGAATCGGTAGAGTTGAACCCGTCTCGACCCATACAAGTTTCAGCCTGTTTGTAGTTTAGTACAACATGTTCATATATAAACTGGTTATTTATTTTTGATATCATGTCTAATTGCTGCAAAATGATCTTTTTCATGTAATGACACCTATGAAGAACTGGGCTGTCTGCAATCTTGACATGAAAGTTGATATAAAACCTTCTGGGTGCATCTTATAGGCAACAGGGTGTGGAAAATTAAACGATGCTCAAAACCCCTAAACTCACAGCCTGGAGTGAAGAAGAGCGTGTAACCGAGTCCATCACCGGATCTGTCGCCAGGACAACCCGCCACACTTGTAGACCATTTACATCCGCGGCAGAATAACAGCGTGCACATTCTAAAACGTATATGAATAAAAGTATATGAATATTTTGTAGGATTCGGTGTACTAAACAAATTAAATATTATACTGTGTTTGGGCTAATGGTGTATTTCACTCAATATCTCTAGAGTATGCCGTCTTCCGAGTTTTCGGTCGAGTTGCGGCTAGATTTTTCTCGAACTCACCCGTTCGAGGTCCGAATTGGTCGAGTTGAACACATCTTGACCCATACAAGTTTCAGCAGGAATGGTCAAGTTCCAAGATTTTGGTCGTGGAACAAGTCGAAAAAAATTCGACAGACCCGTTCGATGCCCAGGTTAGTCAAGTTAAGAGGTGTTTGAGTTCCAAGGTTCTACGGTTTTTTTAATGTACAGTACAATTTTGTTTATTAAAGATACAAACAGCACTCTGTTGACATCGTCATATGATATCTCCTCTCCTTCCCAAATCCTGCCCTACAGCGCTCCCTGCAGGATAGCGAGAACAGTGCGCAGGCAGCCCAGGATGCACTGAGTGAAAAGGAGGCGGAACTGAGGGAGCTGAGGTCCCAGAGGGCCGCCGAACAAGGCCTGGTGTCCAAGGAGGACCACGAGGCCCAGCGGCTCGCCCTGCAGGCCGAGATCAACGCCCTGAGTGCCCAGATGGCAGAGCTCACGCGCAAGCACGAGAAGACCTGCACGGAGGTGCGTGGTGAACGGCGCAGAGACCCCTTCTGGCCTTCCGCTGGGAGCCTCCTCACGTTATCCTCGTCCTACTTTCACAACCCCCACAGGTGTTCCAAGTGCAGCGGGAGGCCCTGTTCAACAAGAGTGAGCGCCAGGCGGCAGAAGCCCAATTGGTGGCCACCCAGAAGCAGCTGGTGGACCTGCAGGCCCAGTCCAGCCACGTGCAGGAGCTGCACAAGGGTATCCAGGACTCACAGGGCCTGGTCAAGGAGAAGGACCGCAAGGTGAGGCCGAGGAGAAGGTTATAACCTCACTGAGAGAGGCTGTCACTCTCTGGATCACCAACCGCCTCATTTCCATCCTCTCTGCTAGATCACAGAACTGTCCAAGGAAATATTCCGCCTTAAGGAGGCTCTGGGAGCGCTCTCTCCCCCTCTGGGCCTATCCTCCTCAGGCTCCTCCAGCCAGCAGGTGGCGTTGCAGAACCGTGTGACTGTACTTACACAGCAGCTCCAGGTGAGGGCAGCAGAGGACGGTTTTCAAAGCGCTGGCATGTGGAGGAGGTCACCACCCACGTGGGCGGCCTGCATTGGTGGCAGAGTGCTAGTTTCGTCTCTGTGGGGGATGAATACTCCCTGTGTCTTCTTTCAGCTCCGAGATCAAGCATAAAATGTGATGAACACTTTTTTTTTATTTAAAGGTACGGTAGAAAAAGTGGTAACACTTTACTTGATATTACACAAATAATGTAGCATTATGCTATTACTTATATATTAATTAACTACAAACTCTTAGTTACACACTGATCTCATGTTTGTTCATCATTAATGAATCATGACGCATCTTTTATCTCAAGTAGCGACTATATTTGTTCATGATTTGTACTTCAGTAGTAACTGAGTTATTACTATGTATCTGTGCCCTGACCAGGAAAGTGTTGCCGATAAAGTGAATAGTCTCTCCTGCCTGAGCCCCGATTTCTGCTTTCACAGGACTGGGAACAGAAGCACCGGGCCGTGGTGTCTGTGTACCGCTCGCACCTGCTATCGGCTGTACAGGTCAGTCAGCAGCACGTGCAGCTTGCAGATCCTGCACTGGAATAGAGTTTAGAAGATGGATGGATGGATGGATGGAAGGATGGACAGACTACTCACTTGATTCTTCAGCTTGCCTACATGCAAAATGGTTCAGATCCTCACAGTCTAATTATTACCTGCCGTAGCTGGTCGGGTCTGGACTCGTTTGGCCCGTGTTTGATGCTCACAGTGTCTGGCACACTGTCATGTAACAGCATAGTGTGATGGATGGGCATGTCTATCTGACCTGGCATGTGTTTCTCAGGGTCGAATGGATGAGGAGGTGCAGACCTTGTTACTGGAGATCCTCAGGATGTCACAGAAGGAGCAAGGCTGAAACATCCCCCCGCCCCGAAATAGACGCCATGACCTCCACCCTCTGAAAATCAACCATGTTCTGCAGCGGACTAGTTAAGGTGTTAAACCGGTAGATGGAATAGGTTAGTCATCCAACCTGACAACATTATTCTGATTCATCAATTAATTTTGCCTTCTGACCACAATAGTGCAACGAGGTGCGACAGTCCTGTCTGAGTAACTGTCTGACAGATAGCGATTTGATGCCTTCATTTCCAGCCATCCGCCTGACTCTCTTTTGTATTACATTCCTACAATAAACAGAGATAATGACCTGCAGTTTTATTTTCTTGTCTGAAGGTATAGTGAGACACTGAGACATAGTAACCCAACACTGAAGGACCTGAGACATGTGAAGCCCCTTAGCTTTCAGAAGAGCTTCCATTTGAAATAGATGGTTTTGTTCATCACCCTAAAGGGTCATATGTATTCTGAGGAAAAGGGGTCACACACAGCCCGAACAGAAAGGCCACCATTTGTGTGCTGAAATACATCGTGAAGACATTTCTGATCCACATTGTTTTGTAAGTCTATAGAGTAGAAAGCCTTTTATATATTTTTCTGATCGGAGATCACCACCTGCTACATGTAGTTTGAAAGTCTCCAACTGATGTTTTCATATTTTTATAACTTCCTATATCTTACTATTCACAACACATGGCACTCTCTACATTTTTTTCCTGTTTCAAAGGTTTTCATGAAAAACTAGTTGGTTGCAAGATTCTCAGTGACGCTGTAAGCCTTAACCTTTTCACTAAAAAAACTACTTAGAGAACCTTCATCCCATAGTGAACATGAGGAGTGATGTGTTTCTTTAGCTAGTCTCATTTTTCCCCCTGAGATGGAAGCTTGTATTATTTTGAGCACTTGTTCCATGGGGTGTTTTGGGTGAAGAGGATGTGAACTTTCAGCACAGATCAGTCCTATACACCTTTCCACTGTCGCCCCCCAGGCCTGACGCCTCAGCACCCTGTAAAGTGTAAAAGGTACAGGGCTCAAACAATGACCAAAATGAAAGGTGACCCACTTTCATTGTCTTTGGAGAAAATGCTCTCACACATTCACTGCAAATTAACTGGAACTTCAATACAGACCTTCCTCATCACGTAGAAAAGGGTATACCAGCTGTAAGGCTTGCTGGATAGCAAGCAAACGGATGTCAGTTTCCATACGTAGCTCGAGCCACAAACAATCATGGTGCAGGTAGTTTGCACATGCAGGGCTGGGTTTTGATTTGCGAGTTTGTTTACTGAGCAGCTCATTGGCAGTGGCTGGCGCATCAAAATTAGTGACAATTAGTGTAACCTGACAGTATTAAACGTACACTGTAGAAGATGTTTCCCTTCTTTGGAAGAGTTTTATTGAAAATAGCATTTTGTTCAAAGGGGAGCCAACGCAAGAACCTCCTGAGATGGCAGGCAGGTGCTCAGAGGAATTTTTTTTTGGAAATTTGGACATTCAGCGCAACGTGGAAACGACTTTGCGGCATTCCTCCATGCCGGGCCACGCGCCAAGCGACCTCCGGGTCAGCAGCACCTGCCAAACAGCAGCTCAATAGCTCAGTCAGTAGTAGCACATGCTAGAGATCGGCAAAATGACACCTCATGAAGCATTTGCTGTATTTTTTTACCCCACTAGATGGCGCTCTTGGTTGGCTTTGGGGCATACTTTGTGCCCTTTTCTTTGCAAAGAGAGCACCACCTAGTGGGGTCATAAAATACAGCAAATGGTTCATGAATCATTATTTTGTCCATCAGGAGCACATGGCTGCTGGGCGACCAGTAGCTTGAATGCATGAAGGAAGGCAAAGCCAGTCTCTCGTCACCATCTTTCTGAATAAATGACAGATGAATAAATTATACAGGACTTTCAAATTGAATGACACATTTACCTTTAATCAAAATAAATCCAATTGTTAGGAATTTTTGGCCAGACCCACAGTCACCTCTGCTATCACAAAACGCATATACATTTAACCAAATACATGAGGGGTTTTACTTTTTGTTTGATGTAAATCATTGCGGATGGGCAATGAGACCATTAAGGCACTGTTCTGTGTTTCTCGGGGGTGCGGGTTACCAGGGCTGATATTCTGCATTGATATATACACTCCATTTGATTTGTTTGCTCATTCCTTGACGGCACACAGAGCGCAAGCTTAGCCACAAGGCTTCAAAGCTCACAGTCTGAGAGGGTTTGGGAGAGACCAAGTCATCGGGCAGACAAAATGGGACAATGACACTTAAAGGACACAGTATGAGCCAATTCCTATCATCACCTCGGATCTATCTGTTCTGGAAAATTAAGTTAGAACGAGCTGAATGTGACCATATAATAAGCACACTACAGCCATGCTGAAGTTATGAAGAGCGCTCTGCAGGACTCACATCCCCACCACGAGTGTCCAGCTTCACTTTCCCCGTGCCATCGTCACCAGCACGCCTAGAGGATGACGAGTGCAGTGTCTGGCTCTCCTCTATGTGAGTGGAGGGGTCATGGGGGCTAGCAGGTAAGTGAGAAGTCCAGCTTCACAGAATCTGGATATTGGCAATGTTGTTGTGCAATACTGGTCAGTATTAATCGTCATTTTTTCTTTTTTATCTGGAAGAGAGTCAGTAAACTAGGAAGATCACATGGGACTCAAGGTGAGGTCCTGAGTTAAAGCTTAAAATAATGCTGCCATAAAATAAACAATATCTGGGGTCAAAAATGGCTAACCAAAGAATTGCTTTCAAGGTCAACTCTCAGGTGAAATTCAACGGATTTGGAGGCTTTATGCAACTGACAGTAACCTAACTGGTTGTATAAGACTGTCCGTAAAACTGGGCTTGTGTTTCTCGCCAGAGGAACATTTTTCTGAGAGCGTCCAGTAGCATAAGCTGCAAATAAAGCAAGCCTCCAAGTGAGCCATAAGATCTAGGAGAAGAACCAGGTCATTCAGACTTGAGGAGAGGAGGAGCTTTACAGGCAAGCTGACGTTCTTGCAGCGCTGGGACACTGACGGATTCTCTCGCTCGGAGTCATTTCCGAGTCAGGGATTCCTGGGTAATGGGAAGCTTCACTCAGCCTCTGGGCTTAAAAAACGAATCCCTTTGGAGGAAGAAAAGCAAAACCAAGCTGCCACAGCTCCTTTGGACCAGATCTCCAGAAGCACTTTAAGACTTTAGAGACACGGCTGAGATCCACTCGCGTCACTCCAGATCAATCAGGTCAGACGTAGGCCCCAAATGTGCATCCTCAACAGCCGCCGCCATTGACGCAGTCAAAAAGATAGGATCTGTGTGCCACTGCTGGAAGTGGTGCCCCCTGGGGGAACCCGTGCCATGGGATACGTTCTCGTAGACGAAGTTCCGCGTCAGCGATTGCGGCCGGCCAAAGGCGTGCATAGGTCTGCTCCTCAGGGTCCATGACGCGGTCCTGCAAAAGGGGGGAGCCTCAGAATTGCATTTCACATCCTGCAACATGGT
>JAAGVU020000032.1:5072529-5088884 GCA_011763525.2 Mormyrus iriodes
GTATTACGACAATGGCGTCAAATCCTAAAATAAAATGCAAACTAGCTAAACAGCTATAGAATGCATGACTATGATGGTGTTTACGTCGTACATTTCGGGTGTATGAGTTTCTGTGGGCAGGAATACCCCAAGAAGTTCAGCCCAGAAGAGGGTACAGGGAACAAAAACAACACATCACACATCCCTGAGTGTACACAACCACACGCAGACCATCTTCCCCTCACGAATACAGGCGTAGGCTGCTCTGCGTTACGAGAGCGCATGGTGGAACACTAAAATGCTGTTGAGCCCCATAACAATTTCGCCATATACCTGAATCAGAAATTTTTTAGAGAAAGAAGCACGAAAGTGAAAGCGTAGGAACTTGAGCGGTTTGAGGGACTCACCCGGACGACGTAGGAGGCCCCAGGTCCCGTGATCTTCTTGTCTGGATGTAGCCATCCCTGGGAGGGCTTGTGTATGAAGCTGCCCTTCTGAGTGAAATCCTCCCCACCCAGGCGGATGCCATCCACCCTGCCCCTGCGGTTCATCCCCGTCCCGGTGCCGCTCACGAATGCCTCGGCGCCGGACGCGCTGGGGGCTGGCGGGCTGCTGGTGCCAGCGGCGGCTCGCTGCCGGGCAACGGCCTGAAGAGAACACGGGGCGACACACACCGGGTCACAGGAGTTTAGGACGGCAGCCAGGCTGGCCACGGGGCCACTAAGCGGCGCCCCGGCGGGCCCCGCCGAGCCCTGGGGGGGGCCCTTGCTGGAGTCCTTGCTGGAGCTGGAGCCAGAGGGACTCCTGTTGAGCAGAGAGTTGGAGAACTTCCATTGTGGCATCTTGGGAAGGAGCATGCAGAAGGTAGTGGTCCCATCCTGGTCCCCGTCCACGCCGGGGGAGTCGGCCAGGACCGGGGCAGCGGGGGGGCTGGGATTGCGGCCCAGAGGCTGCAGAGGGGGCAGCGGCAGGGACGGGGAGCCCGAGGGGACAACCGGAGTGGCCACTACTTTGCTGCTCATGGCTAAGCTCTGCATTAGGTCGTCGGAGGAGGTCACAGAGTCGTTGCGAAAGCGGCCATACTTTGGCTTAAGTAGCATGCCCGGGGGAGCAGCTCAGCGCAAGGATTGGTAGGGGAATGCGCTTGGAGGACGAGGGGAAAGGGGAGGGGGAGGGGGAGAGGCGTTTTGGAAGGAAAAATGATCTTTTTAATTCGCAAAATCTTCTGGAGAATGAGGTCTCCCTTGTCTGTCTTGACTGAGCAGGCTCCTGGTCTCTCCCTCTCGCCTCCTCTCCAGTTTATGCCTCTGAGCTCTCCTTTCTTCTGAGCTTGGCTTGCTGGTTGGCTGGCTCCCTCCCCCCGACCTGCTTTCGATGATGTCATCCTGTTATTGGTAGCCTATTAGCCCTGCCCCGCCCAGCTGCTCCCGCGCTGCATTAGCTAACGCACATCTGCTTACTCCGCCCCTCCAGCACGCAGCAGACAAGACGCACAAACAGGAGCCCTGGCAGGAAATAAACCGTGTCTAATTACGGCGGGTAATGGGGATGGGGTCCTACTAACACACAGGATGCGATCAGCCTGCCCTTTAAAAACCACCAGCCATCCAGTGCAGTTTTTGTGCAAACCAATAAACACATTACATCACCGTACACAATCATATATGTGTGTCTTATGACTTGAGACTCTGTTTCTGAAAAGCATCATTGACCCCATTGCTGTTATAGAAACTATTAATGTTTTTTCACTGGCCCATAACACGCTAAGCAGTTGGGATAAATTATAACGTAGCAAAAGCACGATCACTGGAAAATATGCCGAAATCGATCTGCGCAGTGACTTTCTGCTTCAGCTGCCGCGAGCCTAAAGCGACGCTTTCAGACGACGTGACGGTCTCGGATTGAAGGGGGCCTGCGGGAGTTTCAGGGGAAGCCTGAGGAGGAGATATCTGCCTGGGCTCCTGCCTTCCATCTGAGGCTGCAGCCAGTTCCCACCCAGATTCCAGGATGAGCGCCGAAACATTTACAGAAGGGGTGGAAGTTACCACAACATGTCAACACTACACATTTGTTCATGGCCCCAAGGCAGACCCAGCAAGCCTTAGCCGTGCACTGAAATTATATTTTCTATCACCAGAAACAACAACAGGAAACATTTTACAGCACGACATTTTCGAGGCCTCCGTGTGGGCGTTTGCCCTTTGATATAGATGTCCTCCTGACTTTACCTCTGATTTACATACAGCCCATAATCAATAGGCCCATGATGTCATGCAGAACACACAGGAAAGCCGTCACGCGCTGATTTAATATCAAATGCTAAAATGTTTAAACATTCGGGTGTCTATTGCACTCGGCACGGCGTGCGTGATGTCGGGGCATGTGACCACGTGGCTGGGTTTAGTGCAGTGAAAGTCGAAATTCAATATGTGTGGCAAATAAGTTCTTTTGACGAAACGACACTACGACTAACAAGATGAAAGCGAACATAGCAAGTGTTTAGGGCGTAAACACTTCACCAAACAGCAAAATTTCTATTTAAATACCACCTAAAAGCTCTTAAAATTTCTTAAAATCTGAAATTTCTCAGAAATATATTTAAAGCAAAAATGAAATAACCCACTAGAGAACAATCGTTTTGTTTGTTTTCAAAGGGTTACTGTAATGAATATTGCTGTGTGATTCTGCGGTGTGCATCGACATAGCGGCCATTTTGAATTAGGTAAAGTGTAAGAGGTTAGGCCAGCCTATTGGGGGTGTAATCATCTTGTTTTATATTCATACAGAATTTCTTTCTGCTAATCAATAAACTAAAATGAATCATCTACAGCTAAACTACAGCTAAAGGTATCTCACAGAAATCATACATATAAAACATCAATATTACCTGTTTTGACCATAAACTCAGTGGCTAGTTTATTAGGTATGCCTGCCCATTACATCACCATACGCATTCATACATGTGTCTTATGCCTTTAGACTGTGTATCTGAAAAGCCTGATTGACCCCATTGTTGTTATAGAAACCACCAACAATGGTGTTTTTGCCTCATAACACACTGAGTGAAGTACAGGCCAGCGGTTGGGCTAAATTATAACACAATAAAAGCACGATCATTGGAAAATGATTATGCATGGGTGATAAAAGCATGCAGGAAAACAATGGCAGAGTACTTAAGGAGAATTACTACTTGGAAAAGCCTTGGGCCTTTCTCTCTCCCTGTTCCCCGTGTCCCTCTACCTCTACCTGCTCCCCAGAGAGCCATCAGCCAAACCCAAGGGGAGCCTGGGAGTGCCGGGCCTGACCAGCCCCCTCTTCTCGTAGCTTTACTGATGTCAGGTCTCCTTTCGGCTGGATGGAGCTCGGAACTCGGCCATCTCTGTGACGGCCGTAAGTGGGTTACGCAAGATTTGCAACGTGCGCTTTTCTGGGAAACCGAAGACACAAACTGCTGTGACAGCTAGGGGTCTTTCGACGGGAAAACTATTGCAATAGACCTTTATAATTATACCAGTCTGAGAGGAAAGGATCGCTCACCCACTTAGCGCTGATGGGACACAATCCCACATGGTTAGATCATGAGCAAAAAGGACCGACAAAAATCGCACGTTTTGTCTATACAGACATAAAGGGTGGAGAAATCTGAGTTGAAAAGTATCTACCTCTCAAAATAACTTGCACCAAAATACTTAAATAGCACACAACAAACCTGCAGTCGCCTAGCTAAAACTAGGTTATGTGCACAAAAAGATTTAGCTTGGCCCTCAAACTAACCTAAAGATTTTCTTGTTTCTTTAACACAGCATATAAAGGAAACGAAATTTGTACAGAATTTCCTTCTGCTCACCAATAATCTGATATGAATCAGCTAAACTACAGCTTAAGGTATCTCACAGAAATCATACATATAAAACAACAATATTACCAGTTTTGACCATAAACTCAGTGGCCAGTTTATTAGGTACGCCTCCTTGATAATGCAAACAGCCTGCCCTTAGAACAGCGAATCCTGTGGCTGCACCTGAATACATACAGCACACAGACAGGGCCTAGAGCATCAGTTATTCTTTGGCTAAGCATCAGAGTGGCTAAGACGCCTGATCTATTTTTTAATGTGGTGCGATAGCTGATGCCAGACGTGGGGGTTCCAGCATCTCAGAAACAGCCCCTCTACTGGGATTCTCACGCACTACAGTGTCTAGAATTTACCGAGAATGGTGTGATGGACAAAACACACCCAGTCAGTGGCATTTCTGTGGGCAAAAACACCTTGTTACAGAGTAAGGTAAGAGGAGAACGGCCAGACTTGTTAAAGTTAACAGGAAGGCCACAAGAGCAGAAAGGTACAGCTGAGTTTGACAGCGGCGTGCAGAAGGACTTCTCCATACGCACAGCTGCTCTACCTTTAAAGTGGTTCTGGAGGTAAAAACAGGTCCTACCTGGTGGTAGCTAGGTCTAGCAATCTATTCAGCGATCTACTCAGCAGCAGGTTAATGTAAATGAATAAAGATCAAAATTAGAAGCTGCAGGGGTGGCACAGTGGTGCAGTGGTTAGCACTGTTGCCTCACACCTTTGGGATCAGGGTTCATGTCTCTGCCTGGGTTCCATGTGTGTGGAGTTTGCATGTTCTCCACGTGGGGATTCCTCTGGATACTCCAGTTTCCTCCCACAGTCCAAAAACATGCTGAGGCTGATTGGAGTTGCCAAATTGTCCGTAGGTATGCATGTATGTGTGAACGGTGCGTGAGTGTGCCCAGCAATGGGTTGGCGCGCCGTCCTGGGTCATTCCCTGCCTTGCGCCCACAGCCTCTGGGATAGGTTCTGGACCCCCCACGACCCATATGGAATAAGTGGTTATAGAAAATGGATGGATTATAGGCTGCACACTTATACATGACAGTGTATAACTAAACCAATTTCAATAAGAAAAAAGCCCTGATTTTGAATGATTAATTTACTTTGCTTCCAGGTCTGCGCATTGCATATATATTTCCCCCTTATACACACTGCTTTCAGCTTTAGTAAAAAAACTATATCATAGTGCTAAAGGCAGACAGCAAATTTCTGTTATAGACTGAATGTGTAAGGTGAAGCGCATTACATCTCTCCTTATTGTAATGTCAGGGCATGAATAATAATCCAGGATGCAGCTTTCCAGACAAAGGGAAAGTTTATTACCAAAACAAACCACCAAACCGACAAAACTAAAGAGACCACAAGGGATCGAAACAAAGGTAGGTAGACAACACTGGAAGTAACTAGGACTGAACCGCAAGGAAACTGAGAGCCACAGGCAAATCTGCTCTAACACCTATAGTAATCGACAGAGGAACAGGGCATAGACAGGAACATATTTACACTGGTACCGAGTGCTAGACAAGGAAGAGGTGTGGGACATTAACAAACAACAAAACACTAGAGATTTAAACCCCAGGAAATACAAGGAACACAGGACATAGGTACAATGCTGGGCACGGGAAGGGTAATCCAGGACATAGACATTAAAGGCAAGGACTAAACTAGGGTACATAAACAGAAAGAACGTGATTAACCAAAATAAAAAATCCAGGACACAAATATGGTAAATGCTCAAAGTGAGACTCAAACTCATGATGGTATGGGACGAGTGGCTTGTAGTCATACACTCAGCACATTTAGCCACACGGCAACCCCAGGACCAAGCGAAACCGAGAGGATATTAACTGGGGTAAACCTTGGGGAGCATAGGGGATGAAACGGGACGGCCAGTGACACTCACTGGCCAAACGGGGAAACGACAAGCAGAGCAGGAAAGACAGGGACCGATCCTGACACTTACGCGATAAGACTGTAAAGAAGTTCTGAAATTCTGCTGTTATATATTCATCTATTCATTTAGAATATAAAAATAAGTTGTGAAAGTTGCTGAGATCTTGAATTAAATTACAGTTGTACTGTGTTGTTATTGCAATCACAGATTACATTATATCACAGCGGAAATCTTGAGAGTAACCCACACTGCTCACGCTACTTGCCAGCTGTATATTTTGACCACTAGTCTGCAGACTCTCCAAACCATGCACGGGGGTTTCATGCCTATTTCATCAGAAAAATTCTAAAAAAATTAACCACAACAATGGCATGCATGTGAATAATGTACAGAACATAACTCACCAGTATCAGGGTATGATGGTTTATCTGTGCTGGTCACAAACTATGGCTGATCTTTCAAGATACAGTTGCGTGAATCATACTCACTTTGAGTGTGTAGACTGCTGCGTATGCTAAGGCTAACTCTGTGTGGGTGGGACCACTAACCATGTGTCCATAGATCAAACAATCGCTCTCCTGTGCAGCAAGGCAGAGTGCCCCTGTCACACTTACCACAGGGCCATGGGTCACACCCTCTTTTAATGCCAGCATCCAATCACATGATCACCAGCATCCAATCACATGATCACCACACTTACTTCCTTGTTCAGCACAAAAAACTGCAACTTTTCTTAGAAATAATGTAGCACGCGTTAATATTTAAGATGAGTGTTTGCCAGACAAGAAATCAAAAACCTCATTCCACTATATTCTAATCATTACTAGAAGATGTAACTATGTGTTCATTAAAGTGCTTAGTAAAATTCTTTCATAAAAAGGCAAGTGGGTCCACTAGCATGAAACAGGTACCGAATAACACATCTGCTTGTGTAAGCTGACCAGTGGTACTCAGTTACAAACAAAAAATTCTACTTATTATTCTACAATGGAAAAATCATTTTTATTTTTATACACAGATATTATAAAGACTGCTGCCCAGCCTCATTTTTTTCTTTTGCACTGGGACATCAGCAAATATATGAAAATTCACCCTTGTCGTCTTATTTTAATCTCAATAGGTGGCCACCAAAACAAGTTTTAAAACTGCCCAACCATCAATATAGTGAGATTTGTGCGATTCCTATTCTGCAGTTTTTATAGCAACCTGACCGGCTTATGAGTCAAACATTTCTCTGCCTTCACAGAAACACTGTGGTTAACCACCTTTGACATTTAAAAATAAAAGTTTATACAAAGTGCAAAGTGAAACAACCTGGTTTGTCCATAAAATCATTCTGGTAAGGCCACGTTTGGGTTGATTAAATCGCGCTGCTCCTTTATTAATCATTAACTTTGTTTACTTAGCTCAGTGTTTACATGGGGCCAGAAAATGTATTAATTCGTACCTATTAAAACAAATGACGTTTGTTGTAAAAGCCAAAAAGAAAACGACAGAAACAACAGTAATTAGTAAAAGAAATTAACTCAATTAAGGGATCTCTTCCCTATATAACGATGTATTTAGGTATCCATTCGTTAAATAGTCTGACTGAATGTTTTAATTCTTTAAAACTGTTGTCATGTTCATATTTTCAGACCAGTTTCAGCACGCTTGTCGTTTCCCTCCGTTGTCCTACATCCTTTGCAGGCTTCTAGTTTATTTTTTTTTTACTAAAACCATACGCTATTTTTTTCAACTGAAATGAACATAACATACATTTTTAATATTATTTTTAGTACATGACTAATGCGGTAGTCAGTACTTCTTTAAACACCTTGTCCAGCGGACCTACATACTAACGGATAGCGCTCAGTACTGACCTACATTGAAAAGCCAGCGAGCTTGACAAACTGGATGGCAAGAATAAAATCAACAAGGTTACTGGGTCATGGTCGCTCATTAAATTCCCTCTCGCAATACATGCCACTCATATTCAATATACTTAATTCTCGCATTATCCCGACCTGGCCGCCTTGCACACCGATTCCATGCAGCCGCACGCCGGACCCGCTCCGTTTTATATGCACCGTCCAAGTCCGGTAACCGGACGCTTCACTTCACATGTACAGCTGACTGCTAATGGCAATACTCCATGGGTACAACGGCGACAATTCATTTCCGATTTCAAAGCAAAAAAAAAAAAAAAATTCGGATAAATATACCCCATTTCAGTGCAGGTAACGTGAGGAATAATCGCGTCCTCTTTCATTTCGTTCGTTTATGGTTGGTAATGAAGTCCGTTCAGCAGGCGAGACATGAATAAAGTTAAAATGTCACCTGGGTATTTATGTTGTTAATAGCTAATATTACTGGCAACATCCGAATAACGGTGCATTGAAGTAGCAAAAACGCTTTAAAGTTAACGACGCAGCGGTGCCCACCTGTAATGCGCCGGCAGAGAGATGCGAGTTACCGCCGGAGCGCCGGACGAGATCGCCGCGAGATCGGCGTGTCAGCCCGGCAACCAGCTGGTGGCCAATGCCCGTTTAGTCAGTGCTTGCAATGGCAAGAGTACAAAATAACGGCTGGTGCATTTCTTTAGGCCTATTTATAATTAATGATGCACGTTTTTTTTTCTGTAAGCCCAAGTTTTGCCTGCTTTTTCAAAAGGCGCTCGTTTATCGTGTTCTTCTTTATATTCATTTTACATTTTTTTATATTTTAAAACTTTTTAGCACTCGTGTACAATTTTAACCTAATTTCAACGAAATCAATGGTTATCAAACCTACAGTTGCGTTTCTCTTCTACTACAAGGCTACTTCGTTAAGTACTTTTTTATTGTATTAAATGTGAATTCGTATTTGTTTATCTTTTGAGTGACATGCACCTTGATTTGCTCATGTGTCCGTATTAGCGTAAGCAGCCTATTTTTCTGTCTTTTGCTTTTGTAGAAATTATTGAAAATGTTACCAGAAAAAAAAAAAACTCTGATCTTCATAACTAAATGACATTCAGGAAAATTACTTTTTAAATAGCAATTAGGACCAGAAAAACAGGCATATCAAAATACTGCCCATTTATCGCTACAAGAAATATTAACAGGGAAAATGATGAAAACATGACAAGAAACAGGACCAGAATCTTGCTGAGGTGCAGAGACTCGCAGGTCAGTCCACAGTGTCTATCACAAGCGGCGTGATGAACTCAGAGTGTCTGATGCCCATAGAGAAAGCTGGTGGGCGGGGCTTGTGCACCGTGACCTTTTCTGGGCTGTATGAGCCAGGGCCCGGCTTGAAGGTCGTGTCACGGGGGACGGTGTGTCGAGTGAGCATGGAGAACACAGGCTGCCTAGGCAAGTAAACGCTGGGATCGGTGCTGTTGTACCGGCCGGGACCTGGCGTCTTGGCCAGGTCTTCTGACGCCCCCCCGGACTTGCAGTGTCCTGAGATGGTGTAGCTTGCACTGGCGGGCTTGGTGGGCACTCTCGAACCCATGAGTGAAGGGAGACTGTACTTGTTGGGGGCTGGAATGTTGTCCACCGGGCGGTAGCAAGTGCGAAAGCCCATGGTGTATGACGGGGGCCTTCGCTGGCCGTTGACAATGGGAGCTGACTCAGGATTGTAAGAACCTGGTCCTGGTGTCTGGAAGTTTGCCACTACAAAAGAGATAAGGATTTATTCCTGTGAAACGGAGGTCCTAAGGGACAACTACGGGGCACGTATTAATTTTTACGCTCACAGTACTGCTGCAGTTTGATTCACTGAGCTGGAAGGACTTGCTCAAAACTCAACCCCTGCCTGTATGTCAGTGTCTACCTTACAAAATACAGTACTCATCAGGTATTGTATGAGTACCTGATGAGTACCTATCAGGTACAGGTTAGTCTAGCCATCATTGTAACATTGGAGTGAGTGATCATCTCCTGTTGTCAAATTCAGTTAGAGCATGCAACATCAGAGTCCAAGGCTTACTCTTTCACCAACCATTTCCTGGCTTTTTGAAACCTACCTTCAAATGTCGGCCGTTAAACACATCCAGTTTTTCAGAAAAGGAGAACAATGTTTGTTTCAGTAGGTACTTTTGCCATCGCTCACATTTCACACTTTAAGTGCCAGCTGCTTGCAAAATCCAGCTTCAAATTTTCAAACAACTGTATGTGGTAAAACAGCTCGCTCTTAAACTTGGAAATGTAAGGTAGTTTAATGTCATTGTTCATATACATATTGTGGTTCTTAAAGTACTGGATGATGGCACTGCACCTAATTCCATGAAGTAAGAATGAGAAATTGACAAAAGGTCACTTACCACAACGCCTCATCCTGCCCAGCATTGAGTACGCTGGGGTGCCGTCCCTACCGAAGCGAGTTACTTTTGCATCAACATGATATTTCGGCCCGGGACTGGAGTCCACAGAGAGCACTGTGCAATGCGCACCCAACAAAGACACACATGAGTCATACAAAAAATTTACAGGACTTTCAGAAATCAACATAAACATCACTGTGCTCATCTCCTTAGTTTCACAAAAAATCAATTTGACACACAATTTTTCTGAATATAAATCATTTTGCAAATATAAATGACTATTTATGAGCTGGACTTGACTAAAAATATGCAGTTGGACGTCCAAGCACTGTACAGTTTGAAATCCTAGGACAGAAATTGTAGCCTAAAGTAGGGATGATTGTCATTCAAGAACAACATTTGCTTTGATTTTCATTCAACTGTTTGGTATTAAATGCCTGTAAGGTTCATATCTGTAAAATTCAGTTTATCTTCTGGAATAGACAGTGAACATAGCAACAGTATTACGATGCATTTAAGATGTTAAATGGCAACGAAGTTGTATGTGGCTCTGTACAAAAGCATCCCTTAAACTGTAAATGTAAATAAAGTAATAGGGACTTGTTAATTAAAGAGGTCTACTACAGCGTTCCAGATGCCTAAAGCTCCTGCCCTAATTCAAATAAAACTAAACTGCTTCAGTTAAATATCAAGTTCTTTAAATAGGTAAAAGCTATGTCATCACTGCCCACTGTGGAGAAGACGAGGGAAAACACCGCCGACTCAAACCACCTCCGCCTAATACAGCGCAGGACGGCTAAACCATGTGCTGTTGTCACCCTCATGTGGCCAAAGTCTGACATTACAACTTACTGATATAAAATGGGAAGATTTTAGGTTTCATTGCCAGTCTTTGTTCAGGGATATAGCAGAATTTTGGCTTATTTTTTTATTTGCAGATCTTAATGTTAAAGTGTAAGAAATAATCTAATTTAAAAATAAAATAAAATAATTTTTGATTCGAAAATGGAGTAATGAATAGGCAGATGTAGCCTTATTGTATATGGTTGCTCAGAAACACGACTTGGGCTCCACATTCGACAGCGATGCCCTCGTGACAGCTTTGCACTCACTGTGGTCACACATCCTGCCATGGAAGGAATATGCAGGGCTGGCTGACTTTGTAAAATCATGCCCCAGGAAACCGATAGTCGGAGGCAGGGCGTAGCGGCCAGGACCCGGCCCTGCCAACAGGATCAGCTGCTTTACATCTTCTGAGATCATAGTCACACGGTACGTTTTCATTCACAGTGTATTCAGAGGCAACAGACATAGTCCCTCGCAAGACCTTCTGCTTCTGTTATCTGGAGCATTTCAACTGGTCAGTATGCAAGTGGCTGCATATGAACTTCTGATCGAGATATGATTATGGAAATACATTCATTAATAAAAATGTAACATTCAATTACACGTACATATACTGAACGCTTATTTAAATTTAGATCTGGGTAAAACACGAACAAAAGGCTCTACCTTCTTTTTAAAAAGTCAGTGATTTTAAGAAAATTTGGGAAACTTACCCTTTTCTCTGCCTGCAATGTTGGGAGGGTTCCTCTCCATTTGGTCTACAATGTAGGTTTATTTGAAGAGAGACGCTGTGTATGTACAGACAGGAAGGTGGGGTCACATTCAGTGATCCATACCTCTGGTGAACTAGTTCATATGTGCAGTGTATTTACAATACATGTACAAATGTTCATAGAAATCGAAGGAAAAATTAACTGAGGTGTTATGATGAATCTCATTGCGATGACTCACCTCAACTTGAATTTTTAAGATTCAAATTACTGTGAAATCAAAATGCATGCGTGATTTTTAAAAATTCTTTACTCCAAAATGTACTGTAAAAACTAAAGGCCCGACTGTAGCTTCATGACATACCAACAGAATTAAATGCAAAGAATGCAGACTGGCTTTCTTGAATAATGCCAGCCACAATTAAAGCTGTTGAAAGAGATCAAGCCATCTAATGTTAGTTTAAGCTTACGAAATTCAAGCTTTGAGCCAAATAGCTAAACCAGGCAGCTGTTCGCGCTTGATCAGCAGAATGTCATCTTCTCGGTGAGGTTACAGAGCCGGCCTTGTATGAAGTGAAGTGGAGATCTTCTGGCAGGGTTGTGGAGGACTCCTTTCCAGATAAGCAAACATCTGGGTTCTTCTGCGTAATGCATGAAATCCTGGTGCTCACCCTCTTGCAGGACAACAAAAGTAATGAGAACTATTTACATTCTTAACAAATGCAACGGAGTTCACATTATAGTTTTATAAGGCCTAATGTGATACAAGCACTTCTAAGAACACTTTGGAGTTCTTGTCCAAAGGAGGGTTCCCATTAAATACCCACTTTCCAGGTGACTGTCAGGCACAGTAACTGTGTCATCACTCGGATTCAGTCTCATGTAACATAATCCGCACTGAAGCAGTCTTTCAATATAGAGACTCCCTCTCCCCGCCCCCTGTTCTTTCCTGCTCGCTCATCCCATTCCGTGTCTCTGAGGGGAAAATCACCCCCTTTCCATACACATCTGACCATACTCCATTCCAAGCTCCTGGTCCTCTGGAATTCTATATTCCTGCCTCTGCTTTGTAAAACAATGAATTGATCCAACTTGAGATGAGTCAGGGACGTTTAAAGATGTTTAAGCTGATTTATGCTGCTCATTGAACTAGCAAGCAACTCAGTAATGCAAGGGGGAGCTGATGGGATTCCGGAAAGCCACGTCTAAACGAATAAGAATTTCTTGTCAGACCGCAATGGTGTCTTTGAAGAATTATCGAGAGGCCGGCCGTGTGCTGTCAGAGGGTTCTGGACCTGAAGACACGGCCTACCTTTCTGACCGACACACAAGCATTAATGATTAATAGGCTCCGCAGGAGGCCGGCTAGGAAATCCAACTCTGCGTTATTAACCAGGACAAATGCACGAGCTGACCCAGGGCAAGCACTTATGCTAGCGGGGGTCAGGGTGTCAGGTTCCTAATCACGCATTATTGAAAGCATGAATCAGCACCAATACATAGTGCATTGGACAGCTACAGCCCAACTTTCACCCGCACACGGCTGCGAAAGTTAACAACCACTTTCATGGCTGAAGGTGTGATGAAAATCAGGCCGCACAAAGGGGGGTGTATACAGTTTTATTTTCTTATTCTTAACAAGCACTATATTTGCAGTTGATGGAGGGGGGGTTACAATCTTAAAAAAAAAATCTTAATTTACAGTAATTAAAGACTTCATTTGCTTTCTACATTTATTTAACTGTTTAAGACACTAGGTGATGTAACAAAATAGCTTATACAATGTACAATAAAATCCGTGTCTGGCTTTGTGACGCTATAAGATTTTGAGCAAGAGCATCATTAAATAAAAGTCTTTGAAGAGATTAACTGTACAAGGGTTTTTAAAAAAGGATACTTTGTATAAGAAAATTATCTGAAGTTTCTAATATGTTGTGGTTACATATGGTCAGCGATGTAGGGCTGGGAAAAGCGAAAACAGGGACAAAACAAATCAAACAAACAATCAAACAAAGATGCCAGGCTAAAAATAAATACCACAAGGGAAAAAAAAAACAAATTGACATTTGTTTTAACTCAAGCATAATTACAAACATAAATATTTGTTCGTTTACTTTAGAGATTATATGAAACAACATACAGACTCTGAATGAAGGCAAGTTTCCTGGCGAGGATGAAGACAGGGGGTAAAGATGGCCAGAGGCGTTAGTTTGAGCAAGTTTCTCTCACGCCTACACGCTCTGCTACCCCGTGCCTCTCCCCCCCCCTCCACCTTGTTCATCTTCGCTCTCTCCTAACCGTGGTTTATTTACATGCACTGTACAGCTGAGGAATGTCTTGCGCTGCGGCCTGGGGGGTGGACACTTCTGCGAAGAGAGAGCAGCACAGGACACAGCGTGAAGAGTGTAACTCGCGAGTGGCTGTCTGATACCATCAGGCCCCCTAACATATGGAACGTCAGTTAGGCAGAGAGAAACTCCACATGCGATGAAACGGTTTACTCTGTTAAATCACTTGTGTTGGACACCTGATGCATTATTAGCATAAAGACCACAGATAAACATAACATGAATAAACATCAGATAAAACTGAGAGCTACATTCAGAGTCTTCAGAGGGGCCCTGGAGTCAAACTCTAAACTTTGAGGGGGGTGGGGCACGCTGGGGTTTGTTTCAGTTGTGACCACAGCAGAGGTGGAAAGTTCAGATCCAGGAAGTACAAACCCAGACCAAGATTTTGTTTCAACCAACCAGTTGAGTATAAAGAGTCACAGTCACAGAGTACTCAGCTGGTTGGTTGAAACAAAATCTTGATCTGGATTTCTACTTTATGGACCTGAACTTTCCACCTCTGGACCTCAGAGCCTTGTTCACTTAAATGAGCACCTAGCCACCCCTGTGTCAGGTGGTGAGGAGGCAGGGCTGTACCATCGCTCAGGGCTGTCCTTGGTGTCCGCTGTGCGCGACAGACTATCGGGGGGTCTTTCCATCTGGCTGCCTTCGTCCTCCTCTCCTGGGAAGGGCTCGCTCTCTGCGCCATATTCGTAAAAGTAGTCTGACACCTCCGCTGGTGACTCATGCTCCTCATTTCCTGGAAGATCACATAACAGTGAAGTAAATACTGACAAATTTATGCTAAAAATCATGGTAGTCCAAATGGTCACATTATTATTGCTTCTTGTTGTTGCAGTCCATCAACACCTATAGCAAAATGATTTTACCAATCTCACCTGTAGGTGTCACAATAGCCCAGGAAAGCAAAGCAGAGCCCAGCATAGATGCCTACAGACCCTGAAATCTATCACTGGGGGATAATCATTTACTCGTCTCTAACCTCCAGCATAACAGCAACCCTGGTTTAGTGTGCGTGTAAACAATATCAGCACAGTTGTCAGTAGAAGAATTCCCCGAGATGTGGTATTTCATGGTGATTGTATTTCTGCTTCGTTATGGACCGCCCTGTGCCTCTGCGCCCCTCATGCCGACAGCTGTAACAGCATGTCACCGGCCCCCCTGCAGTGAGTGTTCTCGCCCCCTGCAAGCAGCAGGATGGGAACAAGTTGACACAAGCAGGGCCACGTGAAAGACGCTTCTGAGGTACCTCCCACCCCTCACCCCCACTCTCACTCCACACACGCACACACATACACACACTTTTGTATTCATACGTTTGTGGGGACCATCCATTCATTTCTATGGGAAAAACCCTAATCCCAACAACGACAACCTTAACCCCTACCCAGCCCTAACCTTAACCAAACAAAATACAAGACTTTAGGCATTTTTAGTGTTTTGATTGCAGTCTCATACTTTTATAAAACTGAGTTTCCCCTTGTTTCCATCGAAAAAATGGTCCCCACATCGTCAACAAAACAGGATTTTATCACATTGTGCGGATATTTGGTCCCCACAATGTAATATATACATAACACACACACACACACAGACCACATGTACCTCCCTTTCCAGAATAAACAGGTTTCTATCCTTTCAGATATCAGCACCTCAAACTGAACTCCTCAACACATACGTGCCCCGTGGCAGAACCATTTTACTACCGTATGGTAAAAATTCGGGAATCTCACAACCACTTTGAATGGCAATTAAAAATTTGTAGTGAAATGTTCTAGATGTTCAGTCAAATGTCCTGGTGGAGGAATCAGAGCCAAGATGAGAGCATGAATCCTTAAATGAGGCTCGGGTGGTATGCACAAGCACACTGTAGTGATTACACGGCTGGACCCCAGATCTGCACTTCACTGTCCCGAGCCGATGGGGGCAAGTCCAAACAGCCCCTTGCGGCAGCCTATGTAATCACGCCCGGGAAGAACTTCCCAATCAGCAGCCTTGGGCGGGAGGGGCTGGGCTGGGGCGTTTCAACCTAGTCCACCCTTTGGTTAGCATGCTGTGTTTCATTAAAGGAAACTGGGGGTGGGGGGGAGCAAAAACACAGAGACAATGAACACTGACACTCGCGACAACATGTCTAAAAGCTACAAACATTCTCACAGAGACTGAAGTGACTTTCAGCCTTCCATTTCTATGAGAATGGCCCACAAAGCTGTCAATATCTACGTAATATTGTTCCAGTTCTGACACCCAGCCAAATCCATGTTCTATGGGTGATATGCATGAACAATGCGACTGGTCCCACTGGCAGGGGGTGTTGGTACCCGAGCAGCTAAGCTGATCCAGGCTGATACCGATGGTACAATGTAGTGTACTATGATGTCACTGTAAGCTGCACTATGATGTCACTGTAAGCTGCACTATGAGGTCACTG
>JAAGVU020000032.1:5103446-5120760 GCA_011763525.2 Mormyrus iriodes
TAAGCAGAAATGAGTCTGTGAATTTACACAACCTGTAAAATAACCTACGTTTGTGTGTGTGTGTGTGTGTGTGTGTGGTCCAAGTACACCTTACATTGTGGGGACCCACAATATGATAAAAACCTGTTATTCTGACGGTGTGGGGACCATTTTTTCAATTTTTTAAAATCTGTGACTACAATGAAAAACCTAAAAATGCCAAAAGACTTGTATTTTGTTTGGTTATTTATGGTTAAAGTAGGAGGGCTGGGTAGGGGGTAAGGCTGTCATTCGTGGCGTTTTGCCCATGGAAATGAATGGACGGTGCCCACAAAGATATGAGCGTGTGTTCGTATGAGAATGAGGCTGATCAAGAAGCAGGGGTCAAAGGTTAGATGCCTATAAATGAGATTCTGGTTTTCAACTGCAATGACAAACATTTGTAAGTAAAAAACTGGGACGGCCTGCAGCACGGAGGGTCAGAGCCAATTCTGACAATTAGATCGTGCGAGTCTGGAGGCAGCCTCCCTCCTGACTACACAAGGCAACCTGCGGAAATTCGTCCATCCATCCATCCACCCATCCTCTCCTTCATATATCCATATGTGTAGTAAGTTTGGTCACTGCCGGCTAAAAGTAGCCCTTATTCTGCTCTTCTTTTCTGTCCTGATTTATCCCACAAGATATATTTAATTTCCAAAATTTCTATTATCAAACATCATGATCCTAATAAATTTTCCAACAGCCAGTAAAGCTGTCAGCCATGTTTTCTTCCCAATGGATGGATGGATATTTACCTTCTGGTACCTATCTAGTGTGATTTGTGTTCTTTTGTTGGAAGACATTGAGATATTTTTTGGTGGAACAATTTAACAGAGAATCAACATAAGGTGCAGCTCGGAATGGACAGATTTTCCTAACCAAAACGCCTGCAGAATGTATAAATGCTACTAGCAATACCACACTTAGAAACAGAAAACAACAAGACAGCAGTTAAAAGTATCCTAATTCCCTATAACTCAGGAATAATTCACCTGACTTCAAAATTTTATTCTGAACTTCGGTCAAGCTACTCAAATTATCTTCCAAACTTCTGCAAAGTCAAACTATTTACCTTGCTCAAGGCGTGTTAAATTGGCACTCGCGTCTGTCAGGACCATACATTACAACTAGAGTTACAATTATAACAATGATAAGATCCATCCTGTCAGATTTGTTATTTTTTAAAAATGATGAACATACCAGAGGATCGAGGAGAAGGACAAACCTCCATAAAACTGACGGAATGGGAATGTAAACATGGTGTTTTGCAGGTCTGGACAGCCACAGCGCCTTCCGTATAAATCTTAGGATACGGCTGGTAAGAATGATTGAATTTCCGACAACAAAACATAATGGAATGCTCCAGAAGCAAATCCAGAGCATCTCCTCTGTGGATCTGGGAATGCGAGCTGAAAATCAGGGCTCGTCAATCTTTAATATGACCGCCAGTGAACTTGTGACACCTGAGGGTCTTGCACCATCAGCTCGGCACAGGTCTCAAGGCACGCAGCACTGATCTGGATGTTCCTAGCCAGACCAGAGTTAAGGGCGAAAATCCAGACCAGGTCTTGCCACCTGCCCTGAGGGAATATCAGAGGGTTTTCTGGGGTGAGCCTATGTTGTGAGTCCCTTACCTCAGTAGATATCCCCGTCTCCAGGAGGGCGGTCATCACATACGCAGTCAAGGAAATCTTCCCATGGATCCCTCCCTTCAAGAAGATGTACATGGTAGTCACTCTCATCTTCCACTGGCCATGCTGCAATCACACGGCTAATACCACACAGCGTTTTTATCTCTCTGAGAGCAGATTTCCCAATCCAGTCCTCGGGGATCCAAAGACAATCCACATTTTTGCTCCCTCCCAGCTCGCAAAAATATGGACTGTCTGGCAGGGAGCTGGGAGGGAGCAAAAACTTAGACCAACTGTGGGTCCCTGAGGACCAGATTGGGAATCACTGCTCTACAGTACAATCTACAAGGGCATAGATTTGGGTTTGGATGTTATGCGCCAAACAATATTGCGGGAGTATCATGTGCACAGCGGCGTCGGATAACGGGCAAAGGTGGACCTGACTAACCAGGATCTGGATGGGGGGTGTTTACATGACAAGTTCTGCTTATCTGCTGGCTTCCTCCCACCACGCCCCCCACCCGCTTCAAAATCAAAAGTGGTTTGGTCCACCAGTGCACACATCTATCGTGTAAATAACATATGCAGTCAGTGGCTTTCGCCGATTCTGTATCCACAATGAAACCGAAACTAAAACCAGAATTTCAGAGGCACAAGGAGCACAGGGAGAGGGGGATAGTTAAAAGACGGCAGGTGACTGCTATTAGGAAATATGTTGCAGTAATGTAAGTTAGCTTTGGGGGGTGGGGTGAGGGGGACCAGGCACACTACTGTGTCCAAGGTCGAAAACTTGGTGCTATGGCCCTGCAAATGTGTTTTGGGGGGTGCGAGGTTCCGGCTGATTTGGTCCATACCCATGTTAAAACCGAGCCTATACCCTTGCTTAATCTGAATTCTCTGCTTGCTGCAGTACAACCAGACCACAAAAAAGATGAAAGCATCACGCAGATGGGCTGTTCGGACAAGCCATTCCACTATTAATTCTCCACCCCATCGTGCATTTGTCCTCTGATTGACAGCCCCCAGCAGCACCTGGAGGTCTTTGTTAAGGATCCTGCCCATCGCTGGAAAGGAACCTTCCTCCCTCTGGTGTTGGATCAGCCAGGCCTTGGCAGCCTGTAGCTCCGCCGGGTCGATAAAGATGAAGCCGTGGGACTGAGAGAAGGACTTCAGCACGAAGGCCGTCAACCTGACAAACGGAGAGACGCAGACTGACACCGTGGAACCCGACAGCTGCTCCGAATAAAGTCAGTTTCTACATGCTGGGGTCCCCCAGCGACATAGCGGAAACAGGGGACTTGGTCAAACATCCCTCATCCTGACAAGCGTTATTATTTGGACAGAATCCACAAACCAAACAACACCGCAAAAAAAAACAACGACGACACCACAGTGGGCCAATAAACGCCTTAACAAACAGATAAGAGCCCTCAGAGGACGCTAAAGAGTTTGGCAAGGAGTGCTAATTACAAAATTACATACCATTAAGGAATTATCCTCGGAGTGGCCAAGCAATGAAGCAAGGTGCTTGTGAAAGAGAGGAAATAAATATTCTTTAAATTATATACATAAAACATGTATTTCGAGACTTTATAGAAGGAGCCAGGCAAAAATGGTGGTGGTGGTGGTGGGGGGGGCATCATAAACCGAGGTATTAAATCTTCTCTTGCAGGACCCTGGAAGTTATCTTTCCCCTGGGAGAGGGCAGGAATGGAGCCTTGAGTCTTAAGGAATTTTTATAATGTTAAGGAATATTGTGTCACTGGTTTTAAGAGCCCAGCCCTGGGAAGTGTAAAGATGATTTACTGCGCACGGAAACACGGGAGACACCCCAATGTCCCATGAAAGGCGCAGAAGTCACACAGTGCACCAGTGCCACTCGCATCCCTCCACTGTACTGACGGCCTGTTGAAGTGATTTTGAATGGAATTCCACAAGGAGATAGATTTTTCATTCTTTTTAATTGTCATTATCCGAAAGGATCTGCTCGTATTTGGCATTTAATATCCGTGTGACCAGCTGCAGTCGATTTGCCGTAAGGAGACAGCAATGTTTAAGCGTTAGGGAATCACACTGGTTTTCTGGTAAAGAAAAAAAAAATCCACTGTGAACAACGAATTGCATGGCCTTCCAGTCTCCCTGGCAACCATTTGTTTTGTCATGTACTTCGGTCATTAATATGGTCATGCTGTGTTGTGGAACCCAGTGAAAAAAAGTCGTTTGGAAGAAAAATGATAATAAGTAAGAGTAACCTGGTTAGCCTCTGGCCTGGGTAGGTGGAGTTCGCATGTCCTCGCCGTCTGTCACAGGTTTTCTCCCACAGTCGAAAAACATGCTCTTAGATGGAATGTTGACTTTAAATTACCATAAATTGTGTGATGGTGAGTTAATCCCCTGCCATAGTGCCCTGTGCCTCCAGTGACGGACTCCAGGCCCCCTGCGACCATCCACTAGATAATAATTATTGATACTTTATTGATCCACGTGGGGAAATTCTCTTTATGCCTTCCCGAACTTGCTCTCTGTACATGAGAGCAAGCTGGCCACGAAGGACAGTCACCCATAGCAGCACCCAGGGAGCTGGGGGTTAAGGGCCTCGACCAAGGATGCGCAGAGGTGCCGAGGCTAAGCCTACTGATCACAGGCACAGAGGTTTAGTTCACTGAGCCACACGCTGGCCCCAAAAAGATAATTATGAAAGATGGATGGATGGATGGAAGGAAGGAAGGAAGGAAGGAAGGAAGGAAGGAAGGAAGGGAGGAATAGTAAATTAGGAGCTGGCTTGATGTTACAAAAGTGGAGCTTCAGTTGTTCCGTGGTACGCACCACTGACGCTCCTGAAAATATTGCGCGGCTTCAGAGGTTTGTCAGCTCGAGGTTCAGCACAGTTACTTTTATTATTACTCTATAATCATTTTGTACCATATTATTATTATTATTATTATTCTGAATTACCTACAAATTAGCTTAAAGACAGACTTTGGGAACGCATCTTGTCCATATTCTGGGGACTGCCTGTAGTGGCAGGAAGGCAGCTACCTCCACGCTCTGTAGCCAAAATGACAAAAACCCAAATGAGGCAGCCAGAGCACAGCAGGATGACTGCACACCACTGGAAAAAAAACTATCTAGAGACACCAAACTCCTCCGACGGGCCCCGGTGGCACTGATACACATCAGGCTTCCTGCTTGCCATTTAACCAGAGAAATTCATTCCAGGACTAAACCAACCCTCCGAAAGCCAATTTGGCCCTGCTGATTTGTAATAAGCGCCATTTCCCCATGACCAGCCTGGGCCGTACCACTCATGCGGCGTGACGGGGGAGAGCAAGCTGGGCTTTGAATGGCGGGAGCTAGTGGATCACAGCAGCATGTGGCACTCATTGGAAGCAGATGCCCCCGGTATGTGACTTATGCCGGAAGAGGGGCTGCCAGGACCATTAGTGGCCCACACTCCCTAGATTCCTTGACAAATAACTATGTTCCCTCATGGCATTTGCACCATTCTGAGGGAAGAGCACGGGGGTGGCCGACAAAACTCCTGCACTCCCCACGCCACAAAGCAAAACAGGGCAACCAGGCCTGCTGAGGGTGCTTAGCATCTCTCTTCAGAGCCGGTTTCTCCTGATACAGCTTAATGGAATGACTCACATTATCACAGCGCCCTCAGTGTTGTTGCCCTGGCAATAAAATATGACCTGCGCTAACCACTACCTGTGGGACATAAACAAAAGGTAGCCTGTTCTCGAAAAATCAACTTGTTGTTGACGTATGAATGGAGCAGTGTTTAAAGACAGCCGGCTCATAAGCCTCAACATCCACTAGGGCCATGCTGCTCAAAGGCACTAATCCTCCCTAACGCTGTCGTGCTGTTACGGCTGATGTTTCCCTGATGCCATTCTCCTTCACCACGGTTTTGTTTAGCACAACTTCCTAATTACACCCTGATCCATTGGTGAGAGGGGAGGGCAGGGACAGGTCAATACGAACAGCCGAGGAACGGTGAGCTTTCACAGGGCTCATGCTAACCCTCATGCACACTAAGCCTATGGTAGTGAAGGGCAATCCCAGGTCTGACGTAACGGAGATAGCACCATACTGACTCGTCCCACGGGGAGTGATTCCCCCCCCCTTACCCCTTAACAGCAAATATATCATTCCAGCCCCAGTCGCCCGTGTCACAGAGCTAATTACAAGTTTGCGTTTAATACTCTGGAGTTTACTTAGCCCCGTGTTTTACAGCGAGAGCCCCCATTAAATATAATAACACCTCCCCTGGCTAATAAATCGCTTAGGCACAGGCTCCGCCATGAAGTCATTTGGTTCCGCTTCAGTGTCCGAGGAGAATACAAAACTTTCCTAACCCGGTTTACGTCAGAGTTCCAGGTATTATGAAACACATGCAACATCCTGCTCAGGTGTGTAAACAACATCTTAAAACAACAGTTTGAACGGAAAAAGACAGTGGCACGCAAAATCAGGAGACTGAGGAGTCCTCGTTGCATTTTTCTGTCTCTAGCAAAGGACAGTGCACCAGACGTGCCAACAGTCTGAAAGTACGTTACTATACTTATAATTTATTATTAAGATGCTAATATGACCTTTTTTTGAATATAATGCATTAAAAACTAAAATCCTGCATGACATTTTCATTTTCTTGTTGCTACACAGAATACTGTAAGCAGTTTTGGATAAAATCTGTCGGGTGACCTGATAGTCCATATCAGGGGGGACACTCTGAGCTACTTCAGGATTTACAAACTACTTTAAACCCAAAAGGATCCTGTTTCGGCTAAATAGTTCAGTTCTTCTTGTGCTTTGGCTGGTTTGTTTCCTTGATTGAAAGACTCATCCAGCTGTTTCACATTAACATTAGTGACACATGCCTGATTATAGGAGACTGACCAATCAGCACACAGCAAGAACGCAGTGCCCAAGTGAAATCCAGGTCCTTTTCATTGAAAGGATAGTTTACCAGTTCTGGCTTGCAGTGTCCACACTGACATGGATTATCTAGGCACCCTAACAAAGAAGTTGTCTTAGCTCCCACTATTCCCAATAACAACATTCATTAATCAATCAGTTTGATGTTGACACAGGTAGGATTAGACCAACCACATGCTGCCGGACGAGTCCCTCTCGCCAAAGGCGCTGTAGGAGCCATCCTGTCGCTTATAGGTTAGCTGTCTCTGGTAACCTAGGGCAGGAGGAGAACCAGTCAGGTTGTACCGTTGTGCGAAGTGGTAGAATCAAGGATCAGGGCCATGAGAAAGCCCAGGCTGGTCTTTTTGGCACCTTGCAGCAGGTAGTCTGTGGCCTCGGCCTCAACCTCAGGGCTCAGCTGCTGGGTCTTCTGCAGATATTTCAGCACGAAGACATTGGGTGCGAAGTGGATCATGTTCTGCTCGCCGCAGCCAAAGGGGAGCCGCAGCAGGTTGTCCAAGTTGTTCAGCGTGGGGCCCATGACATCCCCTGCCAGAAAGGAGAGCAGCGGCCAAGTCAGCAGCAATGCCATGCATAACTCTACATAGTAATACGCTACGAGAGTGACACTTATAATAGTGTAATCAATTCTTTCTTAAGCTATTTCCTGACTGTTTATTGATGCTGTCTTATCTCCCAGAACACAGATGACAAATCGATGCTCCTCCAATTCACATCCTGGTCAGTCTGCAGTCTTTGAAACACATTGTCATTTGGGGACACAAGTCTTCCTGCTGACATCTGGCAGTTCTCAGTATATAAGAGAAAGTCAAGATATCCTGGCCAATTTACACCTTCCAGTTCTCTTGAAACGTTAAGAGGCTTTTGATCTGAAGGACTACAGGCACACATTAGATTCAAACCATGAACTCAACCTTACGACCAAGACTAAATGCAAGAGATCTGTCTGTCATCAGCAGCTGAATGTAATGATTTGATACAAGCCATAGAAAAGTCAACAGGAATTTTAAGTTGTTATTTGGCCGGATGATGGAGTGACAGGTATGGAGGAATCCCCACCGATCATGGAGGCCATGGCCCTCTCAGACCCAGGCACCACATTGTGCGGGACCCCCAGGGTGAATGCCTCGTTGTGGTTCTCGTCTACATCCTCCTTGCGCCAGATCTTGAACTCTCCCACGGAGCCCCAGCCGGTGGAGAATCCCACGTGCCGCACCTGCCCCAGCAGGGGGCCGGCCCACTGCACGATCACCGTCTCGTTGGAGGGCTGTACACCATGGCCAACCTGGCATGCAGAGATGGGCCATAGTTACAGGTTGTCTTCTACTGATCTACCTCTGGGACAGCAGTTCTGGAAGGCAGGGCCCGTTTCACGGACCTCAAGGAGACAGGCAGGCCTGACAGCGCAAAGAAGCACTCGGTGTGTAGACCGGCCTGCTGGAAAAGCCGGACTGCCGCTGAGGTCGGGAGGCATTCTGTCCTGGCCAATGAAGTGGAAGCCTAACAGGATATGACAGCTTCCAGGATATAGTAGGCCGCAGCTGAACAAATACACATGCATGACAGCGAATCGGAAAAGGATCCACCACAGCCATCATTCCAGGCAATAAAAAGCCATCGGAAGCCAATTAGACTTTGTATAAAAAAACCACCTGATCCGCACTGGGATTTACAAGTTGCAGGCTCCTTGTAAAAGTCGGTGCCAGGCTCTGCCAAAAGCAGCCTGCATCACCTTATTATTTAAAAGACCCTTTTGAAAGTGAAGCGGATTTACAGGTTACCACTTTGAACTTCATTCACCACTTAGTCAAACCCAGGAACACTTAATGCTTAAAAAGGATGTTGGAGACAGTTCTAAAAGCTTCTTGTCACTGTAATTAATTACCTCCGACTATGCTCTGCTCAGTATTGTTATTTTATTGGTCCTGTTGGTACGCCGTGCGTGTCCAAGGTCTCTGTTTTTCCGCCGGCGAGTGACAGCCATCGGCACGGCTCGGCGAAAGTGATCGCTGACATCAGTACCCACATCTCCTTGCCCATGATCTCACAGCCCCGGCGCCAGCACAGGATGCCAAGGCCTCTCTGCTGGGCACAAGAGGAAGCCCACCACTTCTCCAGCAGCCTCCTTGGCGACCGAATTTCCGACCTAGAAGGGTGTTGTCTGGCTTGTCTTTTTATCCTAGTTTTACTCTCTAAAAACTTGGGTAGGGAGTCAAATCGGGTAAAATCGAGATGATTCTTTGGATTTTGTTACTGGGCCCCGTAGGTCTAGTAAATAATGAATTAAGTATATTGTAATCTGCAGTCTTTGATTCTAAAGTATATCAGATGGTTACCACTAGAGTACTGCAACAAAAATAAAAGACAAGATATGTCATATCATTAAGCCTTTTCCTTTGTACGTAATTAATAAAATTTACAAATCACAGAGAGGGAAGACCAGGGACAAATGTCACACAGCGTCAGTTTTTCTAGGGGATCCAGTAATCTTTCTGCATAACGCAGATTCCCCCAAACACCACCGATGTTAAGCAAACCAGTACACCTTGAATTTGCACAGAAAAAAAGCCTTTTCTGTTGTGTCTCCCCTACAGGTCAAATGATGACATTAACGTCTGTCATATCCTCTTCATAATTTTATGGTGGAACCAAATAACGATATTTTGAGTTATACAAGAAAATACAAAACCTTTCCAGTTTTGTCTAAGCATCCTTCATTAGTTTTTGATTGTGTTTATAATGTTCCCTCACCAAGACGCTGTAGACTAGATCACAAAGGGGAAATGTCCGTTATTACTAATTATTAGTTATTACTACTCCAAGAACATGTTATTTGCTTCCCAAAAACATACCACCCTCGAAGCAGATCTGAGTCTGCCCGCACCGTTCCTCACCTGGACCACGCCGCCCTTCCAGCTGATCCAGAAACTGCGGAACTCATCCCAGGAGAGGATGCCGGGGGTGGCGGCACTGGCCAACGGGTCGCCCATCTTTCCCAGTGAGATCCAGGAGCGAGTGTTCTGCCTGCCACCCAGCACTATCTCCACCATCTCCACGCTGTCGTGGGGGCTGGCCGACAAGGCGAAGTGGGCGTTGTTGTGGGTCTTCACCGCCACCTCGAAGTGCGTCATGCGCCCAGGCTTCTTCATGTACTGGTACTCGTATTTGTTGGGCGTGGAGATGTGGATCCTTTCTGAGAGTGGCAGAGGGGTCCACTATGACAAGCCTAAAAGTACCCCCTGTACACCCCTTTAGCACTTTTTCTGCTAAACCCTCATTTTGATATCGGTATGTCACTCAGTGTTTTTCTGGAAATGTATTGTTCTCATGTAAACGTAGGAAAACGAGTAGCTAGTATGTCACAGGCTTTGATTGCTTTCATTCAAAAGCACCTGGTGACTTTCTTAGCGTGTCCCTCCTCAGCCGGAGTATTTCACTCCTGCTCTGCACATGAAAATGCGTTTCCCTAAAGCGTACACAAACGATCTTCTTCAAACCTTTTACTGAAAAAGGCGTTACCAAGTCCACTTACAGAAATTCATAATCTTGGCAGTACTCGCCAGTTAAGTGCTGGAACATATTACGAGGAACTGACACATCAACACACTCCGATTGAGCTTGAAAGCTTGGCAAACAATGGCATTTTTGAACAGATGTTTGCCAGGGTAGGGCACTACTGACCGTTGGGGCAGAAGAAGACACTGTAGGTGTACTCCCTGGGTACTCCCTCTGGCTGTAGGGAGGAGACACAGCACAATAAGTTTTCACCACACCTTCTGCCTATTACAACCCACTGTGTATCACCGTAGTAACAGGGAACGCCCTTATTGCATATACTCCAGATAGATATGCCTGTACAGCTCCCCCAATGCCCCCCTGTACCTCCACCAGCACGCTCCTGTGCACAAAGTCCATGCCGATAGCTGTCCTCCGGTCCTCAGTCTCCTCAGGTCCCCTGCCTGGTCTTGTGGCCTGGATCGCATCACTGCAGCACTCTGGTTCACTGTAGGCCACAGCACGTGCTGCGGCAACAACGGGTCTGCACCATTACTTACTGTTACAGTGTTTCTCGATAACTTTGACACATTTCATGAAGCATACTCAAGACTATCTGAGCATTTCTCAAAACAATTCATGCATATAGCACAACACTATGGTTTAGCTGCAGAAGCCTGTAACCTACCCAAAACAATTAAATCATGTCTCAAATGCAAATAATTCCAAATACTGCTTACATATATTGTCAGTATGTCAGTGTAAGTATGCAAATTCTGAATGATAGTCGGTTCCCACTTTCTCATTGTCACTGACTGATCATTTTTCATCAGCAAACTGTTACTTATTCATGTCAAAGACACCAGTTTCAGCAATGTAAGGTGCTACATTACAGTATGTAACGTTCACTGGCAGGAGAAAGCACTCGCATGCACAAGTAACTTATTCAGATCTCAAGACACAGTTCAACAGCAAACACAAAATAGTGTAACAGAAAAACAGCAACATAGCAATACAGGAACAACAAACGGGCAACAAGATAATGTACAGTAGGAACCAAAAACACAACAACGCAGCATCACTGCAATTTCTGGAATATATCATTTTGACAGCTTGGTTAACTGTTTTGCATGGGGTGACTAACACGATGATCACAGACATATATAGTTTTGGTTGTAAAATTATTAAAGTGGGAAACTAGATTATTTATTTTGATCAACAAGACTAAAGCAACTGGAACTGTGCCAAATAATGAGCATTATACAAAACCATTTGCATATATGTTCTAAAACGTGGAAATTTGTGTGGAGCAATGAGAGACGATGTTCTGCTGTGCAGAAGTGACATTATGGTGTGGGGATTGCATTTGCTGTTTTGCAAATGTCACAGTTTTTCTCAGTTGCTTTGAACAGTTTCTCTAAACGGTCTTGACGTTCTCTCGCCTGTTTGCCCATGTACACTGCCGCACAATAATTTGGATAACCAGGAAAACGAAGTAATTCGTTCTAAATCTTTCATACATGTTTTCAAAATGCACGTTCCTTGTCCGGCATTCAGTGAATGCCACCGAAATGTGAAATCTCTGAACCACTGCCTAGAGACATACCAGTCAAAATGTTATAATCTTGTTGTCAACATGAACATATATTATGGAAGCATTTTATGAATTAAAATTGATCGACTGATGCTCAATTTATGTCACTGGCATTTCTCTATATCTGTAAGCTTAAAAAAAATGAAGTTATATGTTATAGTAAGAATATACACAGTATTTTAGGTTATGTGGGAAAGAAGGCGGCCAGATCTACATCATGGGCTTTCCTGTCGCTCCTGCTGGTCTGGCCAGATTTTCATGTACATCACATCTGATATTCTCCCTTGAAATACACTGAGGAAAAAATCTTCTTGGGTGTCCCAACCACCCTCTAAAAGAATCTGTGTGATGTCATCACAGGCAACATCCATTGCAGCGGGTAAAGAAACATGGTTGTGTGGCTGGTGACAAGCAGTTGATAATTATCATCCAATAAAACATCTACTTTTGAACTATTTCCTTTATTTGTCACCATTGAAGGAACCTTTCTGACAACTGAACTAACATTTTTTGCATGTGATGACTTACACCATGCACATGGCTAAACGTTTTGCAGAGCAGACCTAACCAAATGAGAAGCATATAATTCACTCTGGCCACATGACTAACACAAATGATTTCTGGGCTAATTCTGTGTGAATACAGCTAATCCTATAAGAACCAAAGCTAAATCATTTGTGAATGAATGAAAATAATGTGAAATGACGTTCTATTGTGAGAAACTGACTTACGGGTCTGCAGCTTTACATATGTGGTTATGAGCAGCACCATTTTCATTGGAGAATTAGTCCCAAGCGACCGAGAAAAACTGTAACGAAGTTAGCAACATTTGCAGTATGCTTATAGCAGCGACAATGATGATGATGAATAATGAATGATACTAATTAATAACCACAATTATACGCAGTAGATTTACAGCTTATATATAAATAATAAATATTGATTATATTATGCAGGGATGTAGTCTTCTCCAAAGTTACTACTTGCCTGTTCCACACCATCTCCAATACACATGGCCCACCCCTGCGCACATCAGCCAATCAAAATCCTCCAGAGACACTAATGACATTTACTCCATCGATTGTAACTATATTTTCAGTAGATGGGTTGCAAAAAAAACGATAGATAGATAGATAGATAGATAGATAGATAGATAGATAGGATATTTTTGATTATTTGTTTAGGCTATACATAGCTTTCTAAGCAGATGGCTGCTAATAACTGACTACTTGCCATTTATTTATGGTCAAACATGGAGCCAAGATCATGTCTATTTTACACCGTTAATGACATAACCAGGGAATTTTATTGGACAATGTTAATCTTGCCCAGAGTGTCTTTGTCTTCACTGCTTTAATTTTCCAAAAGCTGAGGTGGTTATGTACTTGTTGCCAAAATAAATCTCCTTATTTCAGAATTACTTTATTTACCAGAAGCTTTTCTCCAAACTGACATGCACTTGACAGCAGGGCCTGGACAGTGTCGCTGGAACTACTGGTGATTAAAGGCTGCGCTGAAGGGCCTGCCGGTGACCTCAATCAGCTGACTTGGATTTTGAACCAATAACCTTCCGATCACAGGAACAGCACACTAACCCAGTGAGCCACACACCGCCTGCATAAAAGCTGGACTTTCTGGATATGGTCACTTTATATATGCTTACTGCTATCCAGCTTCAAACACCCGTATAATTATATAGTGGCATTCCTGTAGTTACCTGCAATGCAGAAATGACAAAACATCCGCAGGTTCTACCAGGAGCTGAACTCAGATCGCTGGATTCAAAGTACAGAGAGCTAACCATTACGCCACATAACCAGGCACCCACCCAAAACCCACACACAGACTCACAAACACACATGAATTTATTCCATCTGAGATTTTCCAAATAGAAACTCAATCTGTATGCAGTTTAACTTAATAAATTGTTAAGTAATATAACATTTAAATCATATATCTGAGACTGAGAGTCATATTATAATTCTATGGTCTAAAAGTATCTTCAAAAATGTGGTTTATTGGATTGTTTCTTGGAGAAAAACACTTAACATGTCATTAAGTACGTGTAGATAGGGACTAAATCAGTCACACTTCCACTGCTTTAGTACAAAGCGAATAGGTGCCTTTGTGTGTGTGTAGTGAGAAGGAAGAGCTCACTTCAGGGGCAGGGAAGAAAAGCCACAGGGGACCACTGGACTGCAGTGACCCGTAAACTGATCCACATGTCACAGAATGTCTCAGCACAGCCCTGCTTCCAGACTCACTCAGCGTCCACTCATTAGCATGTCACATGATGCATGACACAGCACGGCATGGCCCGGTCTCCCCAGCTACCCTCACCTACCATTTACCTTGAACTGGCTTCTGTTTTTAGGCAAAGTAAGTTTATTTATACAGCACATTTTGAAACACAGAGGTTATTCAAAGTGCTTTACATAAAAATAGATAAAAAAAGACCAAAGATAAAATAAATGACACTGATCAGCAGCGCTAACCAGAGGCACAATAGAATAAAAAATATGTTGACCCTGGTTTTAAAGGTCACATTTGGTGCGTTTCTAACCTCTTCAGGGAGTCGCTTCCAGTTATGAGAGGCAGAATATCTGAAAGATCTCACTTTATAATATGCGCCATTCTTTTGAGAAAACAAGATGTGATTTTGATAATGTCAGAGGCTCTGCAATAATGTAATATATAAAAATCTCACCTTCTTATCAATACAACCACTACTCATTTAGCGATTTATCCCGGTTAGTGACCCACAAAGGCAATAATTCATTTTCCAAGCAATGCACGCATTTACGACTAAATTTCGTCCGCCAGACAACCATGCACGCCGAAGTGAGAGAGATCTTTGAAGTAGAATGTACAAGATGATATTAAAAATGTCTTCTTAATGAAGGATAAAATAAGCTGAGTTGAGAAGGTTGAGGTAAAGTCGTAAGCACAGTGACGATCACACCTAGGCTATCGCGATTTCTACTTCACAACCATTTTGCTTAACGGAACTTTGGTCGCTAAACAAAGGTGTAGTCGTATTGATCAGAACATGAAATCTCATTTTCAAAGCAGGAAAAAAGTTTCTTCTAATCCTAGCAATCATGATATTGAATTAACAGGGACACAGAGATGTATTTTCATTTCCCTGAACAACGTGGAAGCATGTAAGAGAGCATGCCATACCTGTGATGTTTGACGTGCCCAGCTCAGCAAATGACAGGACGATGGATGTGGGCGTAGCCTCCCCTGAAGCGACACATTTCTTGCGGGTCAGGTGATACTTTCCAGGGTGCCCCACAAACTTGATCCCCTTGGGCACAGATACTTTGACATAGACCTGCAGAAAAGAGATGTGGATTCAAAAGACGGTCACCACAATAGAAGATGGAAATACGGATAGATGGATGGATGGAGATCCTAAAGTATCACTATAATGACCCTCAAACATATTATTTATATCCACTGTTACAAGAAACTATAACTTATAAAATCCCAGCTGCTGACTTGGTGGTCAGACCACAACAGACTTTGAACAGCATGTATCAAGAGACTAATGCAGCAGTAATATATTACATATCCATTCATCATTCACGCTAAACGGAAGCAGATCCCGAGGACCAAACATTATTCAGTCAATTTAAAAATAAGAACCCCTGCACTATTACTGATTTATTTAACAGAGACGATGACTGACAGATGGTGTGGAAACTGTGAGTAGGACTAATGCATTAATACAAGATCCTTCACTTTTCATTAAGACCTGATCATTTTTTTAACCGTATCGGACAATACTATACGTGCTGTGCTGTATGTACAATTATATTCAATAATGTACTGTCAGAGGGTAAAGAGTAGAACTCTCATAAGATATTCTGCAGGATATGATAGAGTTCAAACTTAGCATGTCATTATCATGTTTGTGTTGATATGTAAAATCTGAAAACCATATTTAGTAGTCCAACTAGCAGCTACACAGTGTCATTGTGATGAACATGCACACATTACATCCTCCAAAATCAGATATTTCAGAAGTTAGTATGTTTGGTTTCACTTGCAAAAGTTTGGAATGAATGGCCATTGAAGCAGATTGCACTTGACCGTTCTCTACTAAAAGTTTCTGACCAACGAGATGTTATTTTCAAGATGTTTTAGAAAGCATGCGTGAAAATCATTTCACAAGCAAGCGCTTATGTGACATAGTAAGCCCTTAAAGTGAAACCCATGGTTATGTCTGGCATTAACTCTTTCTCCTCTGCCTCTCTCCCTCTCTGACATCTTGACTCACTCGCTCACTCACCTCTGCGCAGGAGGGCAGGTAGTTATAGACCGTAAGGGGCACTTTGGTCTGCTCCCCACGGATGACACTGTAAGGCAGAGTAAAGTCCACGAAGAACGGCTTAAATGTGCGCAGCTCCACCCTCTGGGCCAGGCCCAACCCCTTCTCCTCTGACAAGCAAATCGCTTCGGACACCCAGGTAGTAATGGAATCGGGAACGTCCAGTTGCAGTTCAGCTTCTCCAGTTACATTGCTGCAACAATAAAAAATACAGATAATGTTAATGGTTCTTATTATACCGCCTTTATAAATCATCCGGGGTGTACCCTTCCGTAGGGCCAGGGTTTTCCCAAAAAAGCCTCATTCAGTAAGTATTTACTGAAAGTTAATGCATGGATGAAAGTATAAAATAGCCTCTTGAAACTTATTAAATTTTATCCTTTAGCCCAAGCTGACCATAAATTTACAAACAGAACTGAAACTGAACTCAAAGTCAGCAACTGATACATCCACAGGTACACTGCAAATCATACATTAAAACATGTTTAAGGTCAATGTTAATCTCAATGTAAAAGTCCAGTGTTCTGGTTTTATCATAATAAATTACTTCCATTGACTGTTACCAGAAATATCCCCGTGTGTGATTTTAACATCAAATCACAGCTCTCATTCTGGCCACTCCTTCTTTGCCCTCAAAATACATTTGTCCCCTTTTAAAGTATGTCCTTTCTCTCATCGTCCCATTTTCTCTCCTTGTCTCTCTCAGCCTCCTCTGAGTTTTGGCTCCACTTCCAGATCTAGTTTACCCACACAATGTACTTTAGCTGATCCCCCCCCCCCCCAACACTACACGCTGACCTCCACCATCTACCCCCCACCTCGAGCCCACGGCTGCTCTGCTGGGACCGCAGCAAACAACCAGTAATAATGTTTTTACTCTCACACATGAGAGCACTTAGGCCTCTGGGCAGATGCCACGGAGTGGAATCGCAGTAACCATTTGTATACTCCACCTTGGTGGAGCACCATCTTCAAAACATACTGGCCCGAACAAACGAAAAAAGTAAAACCATGCGTTAGAAGCATAAAAATAACAAGTCAACGGAAGAGCAAATTTCCAAAATGTACTCAGCGCATGGGACATGTTCCCGAGAAAATTTCTGTGCATTTACTGAGTTTTGGAAATTTAACCAAAGTTCTTTGTTGGATTACATGAGGACTGAGTGAGTTTGGGTTCCCAGCACTGTAACATATGATGAGTGACTGAGTGAGTTTGGGTTCCCAGCACTGTAACATATGATGAGTGATTGAGTGAGTTTGGGTTCCCAGCACTGTAACATATGATGAGTGATT
>JAAGVU020000032.1:5120860-5130892 GCA_011763525.2 Mormyrus iriodes
GTTCCCAGCACTGTAACATATGATGAGTGATTGAGTGAGTTTGGGTTCCCAGCACTGTAACATATGATGAGTGATTGGGTGAGTTTTGGTTCCCAGCACTGTAACATATGATGAGTGAATGAGTGAGTTTGGGTTCCCAGCACTGTAACATATGATGAGTGATTGAGTGAGCTGTGGAAATCGAGTGCATTGCCCTGTAATGAGCTTCAGTGTTTCCAAATGTGTCACAGTGAAGCAGATGTTTGTTGTTCGATGTTATTATTTCCAAAGTCGGTTAGTGAGTGTCTGAAGCTTTGCTGGGGGACCAGATGAGAGAATGAGGCACCTGATGTTGAGGCAGCGCCACAGCCACGTCTCTGGGAAAAACGTGCGCCTGCGTTTCTCCGCCCTGCAGATAAACACACAGTCTGACACAAGCTAAGAAGCACCACAGCCTGCAAGATTACAACACACTTCATCTTCCCGAGGAGACAAATATGGTAAGAGTCAGGGGTGAAGGAACCAAGGGGGATGCAGGGGATGTGTACCCCCCAAAATTTCAATTTGGCTTGATTTGCCCCCCCCAAAAAAACAGACCTTTGCCTATAAATGGTTAAGTTGTGTCCCCCCAGTATCAAACACTCTCCTATGCCCTGGTTCAAAGTAATAACTTATTCATAGGTAGAATTAATTGGTAATAATATTTAAAAGATCTATTTGAAATATTTAAAAATAGAACATTAGAAGTTACTCTTGTTTTCCTTACCAGGTTTGCATACTATTTAGAATATAAGCTATGATTTGCTGATTGGGTCTAATGATTATTATAGTGAGAGATGGAGGATGTAAATCAGCCAGGGTATGCCGGCTGCCGCACGCATGCTGTCCACAGATCTGTCAGCTACACAGCTGCTAGTCAGCATGTGATTCCCTATGCGTAAAAACATCAGTGCTGGTGGGAGTCAGAGGAACACGCTCCCCCCTAGCATCCGTGGAGTAACTCAAATTACCACATCTGAGGAAAAAATACACAGATGTATTATTACATTAGTCTCTGCCAGACAATAATTCGATGTTATAACTTATTGTGGAAAATGACATATATCACATTAAACTGATAGGGTGGTTAAACAATCTGTCATCTTGTTATTCTGGGCTAAAGGACAGAAAGATATAAATTATAGCGCAATTTCTGGAGTATTCTGTTTACATAGTTACCAAACCAAATATTGTTATAGCAAAAGAGTGCTTGTTTAAGTTCAACACGCCAGCTTTGATTTAACTGCAAGACTGAGAGAAGCATATTGCACGCGTGTGAGGCCGGCAGGCGATGGCTGGGGTACCTGGGCATGGTGCGGGGGGGCAGTGATGCCACCAGGGTGGCCGTATGGGGTTGGAAGGCTGGCACGGCCTCGTCGGTGTACATGCCCCCGCTCTGCCGGTGGTTGAGGCTCACCAAGTCTGTCATCACTACCAGCCCAGTTTCCTGTGCGCGTGGGTCCGGACAAAAACTTCTGTCATTATAAAGAAAGGCTCCCTGGTTTACTTTACACTGATGGCTTAAACCTTGAAAGAAAATTCAGGCAATCCAATATCATGATTATTTAAAATCATAAAAGAATCCATCCATCCATCCATCCTTCAACTGTGTATCTAGTACAGTACAGGGGAGCTGCAGCCTATCCCAGGAAGCATCAGGGCAAAAGGCTGAGGAACACCCCGAATGGGATGCACGTCCATCACAGGGCACACACACCGATTGACATGCATAGTCACGCACTATGAGTAGATCATCAAACCGTATGTCTTTAGACTGTAGGAGGAAATTATAGTTTCTTGGGGGAATCTGTGCAAATGTGACATTATATTAACGAAGAGATGGTTGATAGTTCCTCATCAGAATGTGAATTTTGGGTAAAGGTATCTTGGCCCCGTTTCCGTTTTCTTTGACAGCGTTATTTGTTAATCTCTGTGTTTCTCTGCAGGACGTAGCACCTTCCTCTCATCTGGGGGTCATGAACTCAGATGGAGAGTCTGAAGCCTCTGATGTGACTGGAATGTCAGATACAAGATGATGTCAAGGCTCTTTATGAACTAGCACCTTTCATGCGTGCAGATATTTTCAAAAATCCATGTGCGTCTCGCATGTCTTCATTTTTACTGAATTTATTTGTATTTGAAAAATAACTAAATCTACGAAAGAGCATTGTTCCTCAGTGCCACACCAACATATGGCTAACAGACACATGAACTCCAGAACGATGGTCGATAGTTATTCCAGGTCATGGAGCTTGCAGAGACAGAAGACCTTTTAGATATAAAAAAATTATCATAATGATCCTGATTGTCTGTCAAGAATTTGTGGTGATGGTTCATGGGAGGACTGTGCAACATTGAGGGCTTCAAATAAAAACAGTGGCACAACATAACCATACTCCAGAACATGTGAACCAAAAGATTTGAATACAGAATCTTCCGTGTCACCATAAAAAGGCTGCACACTGTCAAATCCTTGTGTAATCAAAACGGAATTTACACAGATCAACACAGGAAATGGTTATTAGCCAACAGCTAATGCTATTAGCTAACCAGCTATCCATTAATAGCTAATGCTATTAGCTCAGTGTACAAATCAAAAAAGGAAGCTCATTGATGGAGTGTAGAGATTGGAAGAAACACTTTCCTAACAGCGATGTCACCGAAATAGTTCCGCATTTTCTCTACACTGATTCATTTTGAAAACTGTGGGCATACACACTCACAGTGAAAGAGACAAGCTGGCTATAATTACAGAGCACACCAAAAAATAAGTGGGATCTAGGACTTCATGCCCAGTCCCCACAGAGATAAAGAGGGTGAACCGCACGCTCCATTAAAAAGAAGCTTTCCCTTCGGCAGCGTGACACAAACCCACCACCAAAGTGTGGCATCGAAATTTAACGCAGGATCTAACAAAGCCTAGCTATTCTGAGGAATTTGCTGGTCTATATGGAAAAACCAACTTGACCAGCCCCTGAGAAGAATAAGGGAATTCAGGTGGTGCTGGGTACGAGTGAAGCGCAGTGTGACATGGATCCATGTGTCACACCTGTATCTCACAGGTGAGGCCCAAAAGAGTATGATGTAAACAGCGACGGCAAAGGAAGCAGACTCAAGCAGGTTCAAATCCTGTAAGGGACCTAGTCGTTATAATGTTAATTACCTCAAAAAGCCTGCAGCTGTATCAGAATACATAAACTTGGATGCTCTGGATAAAAGCACCAGATAGGCCAACTACTAATGCACACATATGAATTAATTCACTTAAAAAGTGCTACAATCGTGCTGTACCTCACCAGAAAAAAGAAGGGTGTCTTTGTTACAAACCCTAATGACATATATAGGCACGAAAGACGTAAATTATCCTACAACACAATTCTAAGGAAGCAGGGGTCGACACCCTTGATGAGATGATGATGATGCACAACTAATAGCATTATTTATGTGTCTACACAGAGCACTTACACCCAAGGAATTAATGCTTACATCCCATGCACTCATACCAGACAGAAGAGGAATGATGGAACATTGCATCAACCTCATATATTCCTTCAGAAACTTGGCAAAAGTTGTGGTTAGTCCTCAGAATTGCTAGCAAGGGTTTACTAGTAGTTGTTGCTAATTCTAGACCTGATTGTTTTGCTTGCAGGAACCTTTAAGTTAACTGGCTATTACAGTTATTCTGATTACAATCGAGTGTTTATCAAATTCGTAAATTCATAACTGAATTAAATACAAAACTACCTGTCTTTCATAATCCTTGGCTAAAGAAAGAATTTGCCCAAGGATACTGATATTCTATCAAAGCTCCATATTTTTGATGTGTGACACAGTCTTTAGTAAAAGAGGCAAGGAGACAAACTGCATAAGTTTGTCACAGGAAGAAATTAAAAATGGCTAAAGCTGATGGCCTGTTTTGCTCGTCAGAACCCTGGCTTTGAAAGGAGGAATATATACAATGATGAGCCAGTGTTGACAATTAAACAAATTTGACCGCAAAGGTAACCTGATGTTTTGGTGAACACACACAGTCCATCTGGTGAAGCATCTGTTTCACAATGGATGGACCACAAGAACGGACTCACGGTGAAGGCAAAGCGGGCATCTTTGGTGATGTCCCAGTGCCAGGGGAACACTGACGAGCGCCTCTTTCGTCGTGATGACAACCCAGGCCACCAAAAGTGTCCGTCGTCCTTGGGTGCGCCAAAGGCATCAGACACATCAAATTCAAGCAGCTCCCTGAACACCTAACAAGAGCAGGTCATGCACTGAGTAGACATACCACTTGTCCTAAATCACTGAAATACACTCCTTTCGTAATCTGCCCCGAACAGAAAGGTGGTTTCACTGAGGCCTTCTGAAGGACTTACCTTGTCTATACTGAGCCGGAAGCCAGGTTTGAGAAGATAAAGGCTCTTGTCCACAGTGGCCAGGCACACACAGGAGCCCTTCTCACCTTTGACCCTCAGACTGACAGGGTCACCTGGCATCGACTCGTTAGTAGAAAGAGAGATAGATACCTGCAAAATGCAGACATTTGAGGTCTCATTACTATGGCTTTGCCTGGTACAAGAGCGGGACACCTTCTGGTACTTGGAAAATGTTTAGCTATGTGTCCACATTTTAACTGCTACCTGCAACCCCATGTTCCCTGATACATAAATAAAGATAAATATTGGTTTGCAGTTTGAAACACAATCAAAGAAAAACTGGGAAGGTAATTTCTTTTAATTGGAATTCAGATTTATAGCTATAAAATGAGCACCCAGGAATGGAAGCCTTTCCTTGTCAAACCACTTTCTGGGGGCAGTGTTTGGTTCATCGGGTTGGGAACCTGTGCTCTTGTGATCAGAAGGTCAATGGTTCAAATCCCTGGGTTGATAGAATGCTTTCACTGTTGCTCCCTTGACTAACACTCTTATCCCCAATTGCACCAAAGTCTGTCTAACGTGCCTTCTCCAAAAAAAATGTGCATTGCTCTGGATTAAAGGGTCTGCTGAATATATTGCTGCAGTTTTAATATCTCCATGCATCTTCCATTCCACATACCCAGTACAGAGTTGAGTGAGGAAACACAGATCCATCCATCCATCTTCAAACCACTCGGACAGGGGTACGAGGGGGGCTTGGACCCCCTCCCCGGCAGCACAGGGTGCAAAGCCAGGGTTTACTCTGGGCCGGATGCCAGTCCATCACCAGGCGCACAATCATACATTATGGGCAATTTAGAAAGACCAGTTGCCTAACAGCATGTTTTTGGACTAAGTGAGGAAATCGGAGGATCTGGAGGAAAAGGGTGCAACATGGGGAGAACATGCAATCACCATGCAGAGAGCAGAGGCAGGATTTGAACCAGCAACCCTTAAGGTATGATGTCACAGTATTATCCACTGAGCCACCATGACACCCTTCAACATATAACCATTCTGGTCAAAAAGAGGTTTTTGCAGAAATGATTGAACCTGGTTCTCAAAGCTGGGCTGCACAGGGATCTGTAGGCTATCGGTCACTCCCTCCCCGTTCTCCCGCACGTAGTACACCAGTAACCGACTGAGAGGCATCATGGCGGGGGTGACGGTGAAGGCCAGGGCAGAAACACAACTGTCTGCCTCATTGTGGGCAGAAGAGGCTGCTGAGGCTAGAAAAGGCCAGGAGGACCAGGAAAAAGGATGAGATGGAGATGTGAAACGTGGGCATGATAAAGTAGATAAATTTTACTGTTGAAAAAATGACAATGAATTTTGGCAAAACAACTACCAGCTAGCTAACACAGTTAACCAACTTCTCTAATACTGACCTGAGCCACTAAGGGGCAACGTGGTGTGGATATTTTTGTCAAAGGTGATAGTTGCTCTCTTGGCACGATGACTAGTGACGTTCGCCAGCTGTTTACCAGACTGTACAATGTTTCCACGCGAAGCTATTTCATAGTGGAGTGTGAAGTTACAGATGCAGGTAGATTTCAGAGCAATCTCAGCCTCCTGACCAACCTAAACAGAAAAAACACACAAGACCTATAGCAAACTGTATATCAAGACGATTCCCTGAATATCATGCATATTAACAAGAAGACTTATCAAGTTATATGTATATTATTTACATAGGTATTCCTCCTCAAAATTTACATTTACAACTTTTGCGAGGTACAGGACACAGCAGAAATATCATGGCGGTAGTTTACGGACCAGGAGAACATACCTGCAAAGGTCTGCTGGGACTCTGGAGCTGGATGTGACACTTACTGGGCGAATACCAGCTGCTGATTGACAAGTAATTGGGAAGGTACTGGTCTCCAGCTGGCTTGCCATCAATTGCTGTTACCTTGGTCTGTAGCGGAAAGGGACAGTCCTCTCAGCAATCAAATAGCCATGACAGTAACTACTCAACAGTGATCTTCATGTCATCTCCACCCGTCTCATGGATCCATAAGAAGCTGTATTGTGTAGACCCTCAAAAGTAAACTGGCCTTTTTTCCCCCAGTCATACACAAAGTCATCTTAACGTCAACTACTACATTTTAAATAAACCTTCTTGTACTGTGAGTCTCAGATTTAAAAAAGGAAAGTCCACCCCTGGCCTTTGTATTGCACAAGCCTCTGTTCCCCACTAAGCCTTATAGTGCGTTCCATTTGAACTTCTAAGTTCCTAGTCGGAAATTTCAATTGAAACCCCTCCTGAAGTCGGAGTTCCGACTCGGAAAGTCGGAGCAACATCTGCAACCCTGACCTCAGAATTCAAGATGGCCGTGTCCTTCATCAACAGAAGTGAAAGTTGTATTTATATACTGTTTATTAGCACTTATGTCTTATTTGTGTCTTATTATATCAGTCATACACACAGTACTGTCCAACTTCTATCTATGGACATGTTGATGTGTTGTTTGTATGTGCAAAATACCCCATAATGCTTTGTTATCAACTGGTATTGCTAACAACGAACCTGACTAGAACTGGTATTGCTAACAACGAACCTGGCTAGAACTGGTATTGCTAAATGGCTTTCCGACTTCTTGTCCTGAAACACAGTTGACTCGGGTGTGACATCATTCCCAGCTCTGACTCAATCACATGAACACAGATAAAGACTCGTATAACAGTTAATCGTTTTGCCAAATTCTTGTGAAACTTAGTTGATAATCCCACCTTTCTACTCTATCCTAACACACATTCACAATGTCCGTCAACACCCCACACGCACCCTGACGCCCACTGACCTCCAACCAGACATATTGAGCTGCCGTGGGGATGGAGGGAATCTCAAAAACGGCTTGGCCCGATCTGGCCATCAGCTCGCTGGTGTACACGTTGTCCTTAGGTGTCAGCTCTGCCTTTACTCTCACCTTTACCCCATCTGCCGGGCTCCCATCTGGGTAGGTCACCTCAACCTGGGTCACAAGGGGACCCGAGATGAGTGGAAAGGGAAGGCAACGGAAAAAGGGAACAAAGCACATCACCACAGTTCTACACACCAAGTTGTAAGTATCTCAAATTATCTCCTTACTTTCCATTCCCAAATCACACAATTATTCAAAGCCTGTATTGACTCATGTTGCAAGTTCTGTTTCATCAGAACAATCCTCTATAGCTTGCGAATGAGGCTACAAATGCTTCACAGAGTTAAAGATCATCTACCTTGCCTTTGTAGGGTAGACCAGGTTTGAACTGCTTGCGTGTGTCCTTGGAGTATTTTATGTCAATCAGCTGCTTATGGACGGGTGTCGAGTCATCGAACGTGGTCTGCCGTCCCCCATCCACACTGTTCACTGACGCCCATATGTTGACTGTGCCCCGAAAGTGGTCAGCCACATCAACAGGCATCATTTCCCTGACACAGAGGTCAAATGTCACAGATCCTTTGATCTATGGATAGTTACAGGAGAGAGGGAGCGAATGTGCCGATGTATTAATCTATTAGTGCCTCAAAGTCAAACCAAATTTGAGGGTAGAGGTTAGATGTTGCTTCAACTCACGTCCATTGTCTTCACCACAGGATGGCCCACTTCGTGGCGGTAGTACCCCACTCCGTTCACCGTCATGTTCACTGTCAGCTTGCCCATTACTGGTTTCCCAAATGTGTACCTGAGCAAGAGCAGAAGACAGACAACCAGATATAAGTCCCAGTGCTGACATTTGAAATTATGTATAATACATGTGGGCCTGTTCAGCATATATACCCTGTATGTAATCAGGGGCACTCAGACAACACAGGATGACAACGTCCAGCAGTAGACGTCATTCCCAGGAGAGAGCTATAACTGACCTGGCATGCACTGTTGCCTGTTCACATGCGTTCAGGTCACGGATGTATCGGGGCGGATCAATGATCAACTCGAACTTGGGCATCACTGTGAAAAAGAGTCATACATAACAATGGTAACATGGCTACACGCTCAACCGTGCATTTTGGGTCAATATTTTCCTGTAATTGATGTTTTTCTTGGTCCATTTAAAGTTCTCTCACAACTTCCCATGAGACTTCAAACCTGTCTCTGTGATATAGCCATTATAGGCACGTTTATTATGCATTATGAATGCCCTATGAAGCTTTCATCAATAATGCACTACAGATACCTTCATAGTGCAGTACAAAGCATCCAGTACAAAAAGAAAATTCTTATACTGACCATTATAATGCATTATGAAGGTATCAATAGTGCTTTATAGATGAGAGCATCATAGGGTATTCATAATGCATAATAAACATGACTATAATGTGTTATGCCTTTTTATAAATAGTTATAGCTGTTTATAATACTTTATGAATGCATTATAATGCATTACGAAGGTATCTATATTGCTGCTTATGATGACTGCTTTAAGTAAAGTGTTACCATCAACTCTCGCCGTATTCAGTTATTTTGTTATGTTATGTTTTGTTATGTATTTGTTATGTTGTTATTTTAGTCCTGGTTTGTCCAGTTGATTGCCTCTCACATAGGTTGGGGGGTTTAATGAGAAAGCCCCCACTCTGTGTAGCATACTGTTCAGTCAGTTTGCCACAGGACCAAGTCATGGGCTCACCGTACTTCTGCACCTCAAAGGACTTGTTGTAAGTGTGTCCCTGCATCTCCACAAAGATGAGCCACTCGCCAAACACCGGCTGGTCTGACAGAGGGAAACTCATGTTCACGATTCCTGGAGGCACAGAGAGGAGTTGGCTCTTTTAGATGCATATAGTTTACAGTGGGAAGTCAGGCAGGCCCAAAAAAATGCACTATTACCGAAAGATGTCCGCCTTGTACAGAGCCTCTAAGCAAAGCACTGAATGGGAACTGCTTTAATGAATGTTAAACTGAATTAATGTTAGAGTATGTGGAGCTTATTAAGCTGTACGACTATAATGCATATGAATGTCTTTAGATAAGAGCAAGAATGAACAAGTTAATTTAAAGTCTTTAATTAAGAATATCCCAGTAATTTTTATTACCACAACACAAAGGTTTGGGGTCTGTCCACTGAATCATCCGGGATCCTTGCGGGTCCTAAAAACAACACAAACTGTAAATGTTAAGTCCTAAGTTTCAAAACGGATATTTCCCCTTTTTTGCCACCTTTCCAGGTAAATTACATCCTAGAGGTACCAAGCTGAGCATGTGACCTACTTTTAAACACACAATGTGTACCTTCAGCTGCTGACCTCTGACCTACATGTGACCTCATATGGACAGAAGGATGGAGACCAACATCCTTACAGCAGTCAGTCAAACAATTAGGCGTACTTGAGCAGACGCTTCCCTAATTGGAACCCTGGGGGCAACGGCTGTGGGCCTCCCAGTAATATATATTTCGGAGAAGCTATTTCAGCGATTTACACAGCTTCCCCAGGTTTTCTGGATTCTGCATGTGAATTAGTGCATTGGTAAGAGTCAACAGTTTAAGACAGTGTTTCCCAATCCAGTCCTCGGGGATCCGCAGACAGTCTATGTTTTTGCTCCCTCCCAGAGCTGGGAGGGAGCAAAAATGTGGACTGTCTGGCAGGGAGCGAGAGCAAAAACATGTACTGACTGTGGGTCCC
>JAAGVU020000032.1:5139100-5152167 GCA_011763525.2 Mormyrus iriodes
TCATGCCATCTTTTCATTTTTAGCCTGAAATAGAAGTATTCTCACTGGATCTGATTGCTAAACTAAAATATCATATGCCTTTCAGGAGTACAAAACTATTATCGGCCTGAGTATGAGTTCATCATTATCAGTGCTCAGGGACATATAGTTATAGATATAGACATGGATGGTCTTATACTCTATTCCTAATCAGATGTTTTAAATAATATATCATTTTGAAGTATAATTTGTATCTCTGAGCACTGCAGTGGTATGCTTACTTACTGTCCTTTCGCGTGACACTTGACAAAGCATCACTGCATGATATTCACACACACCAGGCACTTCCTCACAGAGACGGTCCCTTTGGCTGAGCCTGCATCTCTGTCACTGTGGGCCGCAGCCTGGCCATTGACCAGCACTATCACAGATGACATTAGGATCTGGTGTAGCACCTCACCTTTATACGAACAGAATGAAGGACTGGGGTTTTAAGTTCATAGCATTTTTGCAGTTACTCAGACACGTCAGAGCAATGAGCTTCTCCCATGCATTAACCGTAAGCCTGGATGATGGTAGGGCAAGATCTTTGTCAAGTTTTATTTATGCTCACATTACCCAAGCACTTAATCCCAATGGTGTCCTTCAGAACTCGCACAAGGTTGAACCATATAAAAAAAAAAATTGTCAGACTAGAACAAATATTTATTTTGGCACCTTCGCTATCCCACAGAGTGGTCACCATTTTCCCACTTTATGACAGACTGGTCAGCTTCTATCTGTGGAATGTAAAAAAAAAAAGTATCCTTTATTGCCAAAGGATAAAATCATGTATAATCCCCATGGAGCCAGCTCAATAAACACGTCCAGACCCCCATTTCTCATTTCCTATGTGCTGTGCAGAGTGCCAGCTCATATGCCTTTGTTGGCAGCAATGATTTCATCAGTGCTTTGCATTCAAAGTAGAGGAAAAGATCATGTTGATGGGCATGATTTTGACAAACCTGTCATGAGTGAAGAGATGTGGTCTCACCCTACACCTCACCTGTCAGAAAAAAGGGTACAGCTCCAGATACAACATTTATGTACCCCAAATGGTACAAAAACATTTCACAGACTCCATCTCTGCGTCTTAAACACATTTACCGACATCTAGGGTACAATTGGCAGCCCCTTGAGGGTACAGCCCCAGTGACAAGTAATTGTACCCTCAAAGGTGCAAATTGATACTTTTTTTCTGACAGTATAGACTTCAGTCATCTTCTAGAGATACAGTAGGCTTGGAAAGAATTCAGCATACAGAATTAAGGGCAGAATCCCTTGTGGAATTTTTGGAATTTTGTGGATCGGAATTCCGAGCTCTCAAGTGGAATAGAAGTTCTGTGCTTCCATGTGGTATTTCATCAGTTATGAGCATGTAAATGTAGGTGAGCAGTTAATGAGAATTCTGAGAGAAACTTCTGAAAATATAACAGGACTCCATGAACTCCTTTTCTCCATAACTGACCTGTGCACGCCAACAAGTTTTGCAGTCCAGATTTGGGACACACCCCATCAACCTTACGGCTCCCCATCTCCTCCTTATGCTGTACAACGAAAAATACGACTTCTCTAAAGCTACTGTTTTTAAATCCTGTTTCATCCGTTATCTACTGAATTTTAAGCTTAATCTTTTGAAGACCGATTTAAGTCTCTCAGGAAGGCCTGCAGGGAGGGAACTGCTGCTCCTTGCAGCTACAATGTTATGTGATGCACTTTGTGCATATAGAAGGGTGGTTGGGGACTAACTAGGTGAACGGCCAGTGGGGATCGTACTCATCTGTTCTACAAACAATAATGCCAAAAGCATGATTACTCCTGTGATCCTGGACATAAGTCTGCTTTTTTATCTAGTCAATCAATCTTGACTACAGACTGACTGTGTCCTTTTTTTTTTTTCAATAAATGTAATTTTCATGTTTTTCGGTTAAAATGCAATTGTACAAATGAACACTAGAAGTCAGCTCTGATAATAAAAACTTCCATGGACTTGCATAGACTTTTTCCCTTTTTTGTCTTCTTTGGTCTGAATAAAAGCATATGAAAATACAAAAAAAATAAAAAATTCAAGCATTTCAAACCAGCCTGTCTAATACACAAATGATACGGGGACAAAAATATGGTGACACATTTGCACAGAATAGAATCTTTTAACAAAATACTTTTATTTTCCATAGTGCACCCATGAAAACCAAACATCCTGAATATCAGCACTAATATTAAAACAAATCATTCTGTGTAAAAAACCCTAAAATAATTAGAACTAAGGAGGTCTAGGCAGAGCCATGGAGGATGTTGGCTACAGAGCGGTCCCCTTGCTTCCTGTCCACTAGCTCGTAGGAGCGCATGCTCTGTGCTGCCCCCAGTGGCGGCTCCAAGTACGAGGCTTTGGAAAAAGAGACGCAATCTCCCGTCACTGCGACCCCGCAGGCCTGGCACAGCCGGGCTGCCTGGGACTCCTCCAAGGCCAGGAGTCGCGCGAGCTCCCGTAGCGGGAAGCGGCAGTTGCGGCTGCTGTGTCCGTAGCTGTAAAGCAGCAACAGATCGCAGCGGCAGGCCACTAGGTGGCGGTGCAGTGCACAGCCCTGCAAAAAGTCCAGCCGTCGGGCCAGGCGCAGGAGTCGCACAGGGTTGCGTTCCAGGTGGGCGCGGTTCACGGAGAACGCCAGACGTACCACAGGAGCTGCTCGCACCTCCTCCGGCAGCTCCAGGGCATGCTGTAAGGCACAGGTGGACCCTGGCGACAAGACAAAAACAAGATGATCAAGATTAAAGGAAGATATATCATCAATTGGCAAAGCACAGGGTAATGAGAAGGAAATTTCTCTGGATACCAGGTGCAAGATGATGGTATAGGGCTGAATCAAAAACAATATAAACAACAGCAACAATAAACAAACAGGAAGTAATAAAAATGCACAAAAAAAGAACGGTAAAACGTAAACAGCACACAATATAGGATCCAAGAATATCGACAGGGCAGGAAGCAGACAATAGTGCAAGAGAGAGTATTAATCCTGTATGCGTGCAAAATTTTAATACAATGTACACAAGTATTGAAGGCAGCAATAGTAGCAGTGAGGTCATATGTCACATGGCACTGAGTTATTCTGGACTAGTCCAAGTTCAACAGCCTGACGGCACAAGGGCAACAACGGTTTGTAAGCCTTGTAGTCGTGGCTGGATTAAAGGCAGACTGTCGGGAAAAGGGCACCACAGGATGAGAACATTTCACCAGAGGGCATCTGGGCTGCTTGCTCTGCAGCACTCACCCAGGTTGTAGAGCAGACTGAGAGCCTGGAACTCCACCTGGTGTAGGTGCTGGCCTTCGCAGTAGCAGCTCAGCAGCCAGCTGAGGCTCTCCTGTAGATGCGTGTCATTGATCCGCGGGTCGTAGAGCCGCAGCGGCTCTTCGCAGAGCCTGTAGGAGGCGTAGAGCAGGAAACGCACGATCCTCTCCAGCACAGCCGCACACTCGGGCCCAGACACCCGCTGGATGATCATGTCCTGACGGATGCTCCGCAGTCGGTCGAAAACGAAGTCGTACACCTGCAATGCAGATGGGGGCCAGACTTCAGGATGACTATACTGAGTGGCATCGCAGCCAGGGAGCCCCCTGCTTTGTCCTTCCCGGAATAAGCTCTGTATTAGGTGGTAGATGGATGATTACACCGGTCAACAAATTTTGACTTCCTTTTTGTCACATGAATCAATACAGCTGAATTCTAATGTCCAGTCGGAATTTCCCTGTCATGCAAGAATTGAACTTTACACTATATGAGTATTTACAGTATGTGTGCATGGTGGAAGTAACTTATCTCAACAATTTTTTCATCCAGATTTGCATTAATTTCTCGTGGAGAACTTGTACTGATGATAGGTGAGTTGAACCACTCTGTAAAGTCTTCTTTCAGCACATCTGAAAGACTTTCAATGGGTTAAGGTCAAGACTCAATTCAAGTGTGAAGAAGATTCCTCATGCTCCCTGAATGAATCCCTCCAATGAATCTTGGCATTATCATCCTGATATATGCCCATGCCATTAGGAAAGAAAAATCCGTTGATGGGATAACCTGGCCATTCAGTATATTCAGGTACTTACTCTTAAGTACTTGCTGATTTAAATTCAAACAGTGACTTTTTTATTTGGCCAAGCAGTGTGTATACTATCAATATAGCCTAAAACAATTGTCAATCAAAAACTACAGGTGATAGCAAAATTCTGAGTGCATTTCTGAAATCAACAAGTAAAAATAAAATAAAACATAAGACTTAATTATTCTGTGATAAAATTTTTGTTAACCAGCGTTATTGAATAGCAAAGGCTTCTAATACACACTATTTGCAGGTTGCACACCGAATTTCAGGGTAAATCCTTCAGTTAAAAGCAGACAGTGGTGGCCCTAAAAGGAATTAAATCCTTAGCTATCTGGATGCATGCCTGGTTCTCTACACACTGAACCTTGCTATTGCCTTTATATAGCTGTTTGATGATAACGCTAAGGCAGAATTGGCAAACTGGCTAGAATGACTACTGCCTAGAATTTGCATAAAATATAATAAATCATAGGTAAAGTCCTGTTTAATATTTGCATTCAGGAAAGATTTCAATTTATATTTTACAATTTTTCATATATGTATTAGGAAAATAAAACTAAAAACTCCACCAGCCTCAGTCCAGGGCTGAAGCGACGGGGAAGAGGCAATGTCATCAATCAGGTACCGAACGGTCTCAAACAGCACAGATGGGGGACGTAGGTCGCAGGTGCGCGTGGGATCCTTTCCCGCGGCGGGGCGTGAGTACTCCTTCACGGTACGCGCGGGATCTGCCCTCGGCAGCCGGTCCTTCTCTGTGCCCGGCACCATTTCAAAGCGGTGCAGTCGCTTCTGTGTTTCCCTCTCCCGCCGTTCCCGTTCGGGACACATGAGTGTGCAGGTGCCCCTGGGCTCCGTGGGGCCATCCCTATGCTCATTCTTCTGTGCCCCCCTGTGGCAGTCCTTCTTCCGACTGCACCCCCTCCCCTTGTTCTGGGGGTGAAATCCCCTGGGCGCAGGGCTGCGCAACATCACAGAAAAAGGCATGACGTCAAACACTGGGTTTGATTTCTATCGTCTAAGATATAAACTGAATTTTGAGGATTTGTCTATATTCAACCAAAGTGGTTACATCAGGGGTGGTCAATCTTATCCAGAAAGAGCCATTGTGTTCAGGTATTTGCTGCAACTCCCTAATTAGATTACTAATTAGAGGACTGACTGGCTGAAGAGTCCTCACACCCGGAATTAAAAATAGCCAACCTAAAGGTTATCCCAAAAACCTGCATACACACTGGCCCTTTGGAGATTAGATTGGCTACCCCTGGGTTACATGAAGATATGCAAGTTGACTCATTGACACTAAGTTTGCCCTTACTCTGAAGCATTTTGTTTCACAATCATTCTAAATGTCACATCCATATTGCTGTAATTGCCCACTGTCAATTTTATTAAATTACCACAGTGAAGAAAATAAAGTTTGAGGTGTATCATTCACAAGACAGATGCCCATATGCGAACTACACACCGGCATATGTGAAAGTTTAGTGTTATGGAAACAGTTAAAGTCACAACACCATAGCAACAGACCAGATGGCACATAAATTAACAAAGTGTAATATGAATTGAGTGACTGACGTGAGAAATCGGTAGACGGCCTAATGGTTTCAGGTCAGTACAAAAAAACGAGAACGCCTTTACACAAAGGTGCATCATACGGTTCTCAAAAAAATATTATGCAGGGTTACTTTTAATTGCGTGTAAAATGAGGCTGATGGTCGTGATACTGCTGCATCATTATAAAACGCATTTAAACCGACAGGGAAAAGATTGTTTTTAGCATACTAATAATTTCGTTAACTACAGTGACTATTCCTCTGTAGTAAATAGAGAGCGACCAGTCACACAGCGTTAACCAGTACGAGTGACAAGCGAACGAACTACCGTCTCAACCGTAAATTAGTCAACACCTACGTTCGTTCACTATTCGTACAAGACTGTACATAATATACGTTACGATTTAAAAAAAAAAAAATAACAGAATTTTTCGGAAATCTTTTACAATTTGACAAAAGGCTGTCAACATACTCACAAGCTTTTAAGTTCCCTACTCATTGGAGGAATTCCGGATTTACGTCAAAATACGAAGGCACCAATCAGAAGGCAGGTTTTATGCTTGCACTGCGTCACTTCCGAGATAGGGAAGTACGATCTCTGCCCAATGGGTTTTACCTAACAAAGAATCAAATAACTGATCTGTGTGACATACTAGCATTCGTTATATTACATATGCATCCTTCATTCGACTCATTCAAGATTTATTTTCAATTAAAATTAATAATGACCATCCTTCTAATAGTAATGCATTATTTCTGTACGTTTTTCTAAACGTATTATTGTCGTATATTAAGAAAAACTACGAAACAAAATTTCTATCACACTTGCACACGAAAAGATTTTGCACACAGTGGTACATTTTAAACATTTATTTATTTAAAATCCACATGCTAAATGATTCTATTTACAAAAAGTGAGTTTAGTTATATAGGGCTGTATATATGATCGCATCTGTAGGCTCATTGTTTTAGAAGGGAAAGTGCTTGTGCTTCAGACATCCCAAGTCTGTCCTCCTCCAAGGTCCGCTGGACTTCAACGGTCTGCCGACTGACCAGAGCAGAGAGTTCCAGAATGTCCAGGAAAACTCTAAAAGAATCACATCATAGTCAAAAATTCCAACTAAACAACTCATTCTTTCAATCTGAGCCATAAACCCACTCACAGACCATGAAATGCCACACTTCTCATCTATTAGCTTGAAACAACAGAATTCTCTGTACTGATTTTTAAAATTATTTCTGTATTTGTGCCCCTTTGTGACCAACATTTTGCGTAACTTGGGTAACAAACATATTGTTAGTCTCCATCACTAGGTTGACAAGATTTTCCATGTCTCCACAGAACTGAGAGTGAACAACAAAATATCTGAAAAAATAACAGTGCAAAACTGACAGCTACATGTCATCTGAGTTTTACTCAGTATATAAAATCACCCAATTAACTCCACTGCTGATTTAATAGGAAGACCATTTCTTGTACAGGAAAAAAATAACATTGCGCCCTTTAAAAAGTTATCACACTGCATCTTAAGACATAGAATAGAAACATAAGTCAAGTCAAGTCAAATGTGCTTTATAGTCACACCATCCGTATACAGATATAATGGCACTGAATAACTTTCTCCGAGGACCAGGGTGCAACAGACAAAGTGACAAGGGGAGGACTTTCACAGCACTGCAAAGTGCAAAACAAGGGGGCTGGAGCAATAAAAGTCTGTACAAACAGATTATACACAGACAGTATATATCCCAGGGCCATCACTGTTATAAATAATGAACTGAAATGAATGATCATCCAATCTCTCAATGTACAATTCTGATACTCCGAGTGCAATTTCGCGCCTCCACTGCAATGTATATCTGTCTTTACATATACATATACCTCATCACCATGTGCAAAATTAACTACAGGGCAACTTTTCGCAACTGTCATAGTTGCTGCACAATACACTGTAGATTTTATAAATATATATTTATGTATTTTTTAATTGAATTTAGCTATTTAGCTTTTGTATTCAAATTTTTATTTTGACTTTTAAAATCATTTTGAACTGAAAGGGACTGCATCCAGTCTCGTTGTCCTTGTACAATGACAAATAATGATTCTGATTCATAGCGCAATGTGTATGTAAACAACACAATCAGCAGTGTAAAGGGGTAGAATAGATACAGAAGTATCACATCTATTTTTTTTTTTAGCAGGCTTACCTTGACAGCTGCTCATCAAGCCCCTGTGTTGCACCTTTGATCTCCCTCAGAAATTTGGAAGCCTGGTGATGACCTGACTGAGATGCTCCACTACACCTCAGCAACACCTTTTCACTCTCCTTCAGACAGACCTCTGCCTTATCTGCAGACAGACAGAAATGCCAAGTGTCAAATGTTAACATTTTCAGTAAATATCATCCATTTAAGGGTGTTTACAAGTAAAGTATCAGCAGCATATGATAAAAGTAAGTGAAAAATATATTCTAACCTAGAAACTCCCTTCGATCTCCCTCAATGTAGAAATTTTTCACTGGAAGCTCATGGCGAGTTGTGTCCACTGCTGTGGCAAACACTTTGTACTCCTGTGCAAAAGGCTCCGCTACGGCCACTACTGGGGTCAGTGCTGCGATCTGTGAATATATCAGGACTGATTTCTCAACCAGTTTGATCTTTAAACCATGCTGTAAAAAACTAACAACCAACCTTGAATATCGCACCAAACATCTGCATCGTCAAAATCCCTTCAACCATTTGCAACTCAAAAATGTTACCTGCATGTCCAGGAGCTCATTGAATTGCTTGCACTTTTCCAACTGCAGTTGCTTCCATTTCTTCTCATGGACTCTCTTTCTCATCTGCTCCTCTTCCTCCATCACTGCCAATATACTGTTTTCTGCCTCTTCCTTCAGTTTTTGTGTATTGCTTTCCATCTGTTTGAAGCCACATTATACAGGTACAAAACACAAAGGTCTTAGGAATGAAATTATATATTGAAAATTAGTATATTTTCGCCCAGCTAAAAACACAGTAATGTATATAAAACCAGTAGGTATTATACCCAAAATGTCTTACCTTGGCTGTGAGGTAAGCCAACAAAAATGTCTGCATCTCTAACATCTTCTTGTCATTTTCTGGGTCTGCCGTATGCTGTTTTACTGTCTTTTCTGCGTGATTTAAAATAACAGATTGATTTATTTTGCTCACACCTAGCTAGGTGAACAAGCAAATGCTTTGGAAACAACAGTCACCTTTAATAGCAGACACGTCAAACTCTGGGTGAACGCAGTGACCGTCTAATACTGTGGACTGTAAGATGCTTCCTCCCAGTTGTGAAGGTTCCAGAATACTGGACATCATTGCTGTGGGAACATAAAACCTTAAACGAACACACCTTCCTTATTTTAATGTTATAAGACAAACCTTAAATATCACATTAAACACCAGCATCATCAAAATCCCTTCAATCATTTGCTACTGAAACATGCTACCATAATCAAATCAAAGTTCTGTCTTTTCAAATTATAATTTTCTCATTTTAGCATACATCTGAAAATGCTTCACAGGTAGAAAGTAACAACAAAACGTAAATCAAAACACAGTAGAAAAGTAAATGAAACGGTGTAATGTCTTTCCAAGGGCAGTATTTCTTACATGCAGGAGTGTGAAGTGTCTGAGCAGCAAGGGAGCGTCGAGGGGACATCCCCAGGGTTGGTTTCTGACCACTCCCCATTTTGGGAGAGGCAGGTCGTGGTCCCACAAAGGTGGATTCATTGAGCGCAGTGTTCTGTAAATACATACATTAACAACTTAAGACGACATCGAAAAAACAGGCTAATGAAACAGAAAAAAAATGCAAACTTTTTAAACCAGGCTTATTTCATGCTCAGAGAAATATTAATATTAACTAAGTTTCTCAGTCACCGATTTTTAAAGGGACAATTGCATAAGCGATGTTCTTTGTTTACGCGTGGATTAATGCATCCTCGTGTACTAGCAGCGCCTCAGAATGTTACTATAGCTACCGCTGCTTCACGCGGGAAAAGGCGGCAAATGACTGTTACCTTCGCGGGCTGCTTCCGGTCAACAGCTTGAAGGTAACGGGACTTCACTATTCTACCGGAAGCTGAAAAATGTGAAAACGCACGCTGACAACACTGAGAAAGGCAGCTCAATTTGAGTATATTTAATACACCTCATTAATATTTATAATTACCCATACTTTTTTTCTTCGTCGTTCCATTAAAGCTGCCGCTGCTGTTTTCAGTCCCATCCTTTGAACTAAAGCAGAAAGCAAATATATTGGGATTAAAAACAACTATAAAAGGCTTAAAGAATAATTAGCAATTAACAAGTAACGAAATGCATTTGAACTTATATATGAAAGACAGTTCAAGGTTAATATTTATAAGACCAAGAGTATCCCATCAAACAGCATTCTAATCGCCAATCCAATACAGGGTGATTTCGTTAACAATTTCACTTGCTGTAATTTCTATATAGTTCTTTGGTGTTTGTTAGACATTTTTGATAAATCTACCTAGGGTGCCACATATTTTTGGTTACTCTGAATTTATTAAAACTGACTATTTTTAGGTACTTCTTAAAAGTCCATATGGCTTATTTCTACTGAGAAAACATATTATTGAACTGACTGGATTTCTCTGCACATGTATCGTTGCAAACTCACTTGTTTGAATCCCCCAAAGCGGCTTTCAGAGGTTTGTGGACCGTCGAAGCTCTTCTAGCCGCCATCATTTTTCGAAGAAACCGCCTGTGTGACACAATTATTTCCGGCTGGCAGCAAACCGCTGTAGCTCCGGAAAAATAGTTTACGGTGCGATTTATACATATAAAAAACATTACATAAACTAATACTCTAATAACACATAATTTAAATGTAAATGCGTAAATACCCAGTATAATACCACTTAGTGTATATATAAATTATTGCTGGATATGTAAGTTGGAGTGGTTTTTACAGCATTCTCCATGGGACAGTATTTAGTGACGGACAGGAACAGGAAGTGTCAATCTTTATTAGTTTGCTTTTTTAAATTTTTGCTACAACTTTTTTATTTCTATCATATTGCGACGCATGGCATACAGAATTCTTTCGTAAAATTCTGTGAACATTGACTGTAACATTTTATGGGTGGAAATATATGTCATATATTTGGAATACTCTGGAATAATTGTCATGGTTAGTTAATAAAATAATTCACGTCATATTATTTCGCTAGTTGCCATATTTTTGCGATTGTAAAAATAATCTGTTGGTTGGTCCCGTTTTCGATGAAAGTGGCAGTATTATGTGCAATTTCATTGCTACTGTTCGTGTCTTATAATAATTGATACTTTATTAAACTGCAAACAAATGTGCTAGTGTAACTGCTTGGGAAAACAACTGGGCGTTGCATATGGAAATATGAGGTACTTGTATGTTATATTTTAATGTTTTTTTCCAATTCTAGTCAACAGCGGAATTTAAAAACCTAGTGAAACGATTTTACGTCCTTCAAGATGAACGGGCGCAGGCTTACAAGCTTTTCGAAGAGTAAGTAATTTAATATACATACCATAAAACAAAAAATGTTTTGAGTGAATTGTCATAAATCGTTGCTACGTTTTATATTGCAGGGGTCATGAGGCTTATTTGAGAACTGGGCCCCACTATGATTTTGAGCATTACAAACAGCTGGTCCACGAGATAACGCAGGCGTTTTCCGGGATATCCAGGGAGATATTAGAAATCAAACGGCGGTTGCATGAAGACTTCGATCGCCCAGACCTCTCCGAGCACATTGAGAAGCTGCAATCCAGAGAAAAGACAAAGCTGGAGCAGGTGCATTTCGCTTTGCAGTGAACTGATTGTATCTTCTGGAATGAGCGGGGCTAACGAAACGCAATAAAGCCATAAATATCAAGGCAACATCAGGGCATCGGAATTGTTTAAAATGTTGGATTTGCGTTCTCTTGGTTTCATAAGATCAAAATAAGTTGCATGAAATTCTCGCCTTTGACTGGCTTGTTGCCTTATACAAAGGGGACAGGCGATTAATGTCCCGTCGACTGGCTAAGTTCACTTTTCAAAACGGGGCAGGTTTTTTTTTTTTTCCTCCGGAGTCACTTGAGCATGAACAGTATATTATTATAGCTTTTGGCCGTTATTTTCCTTTATTTGGAAGCAAAGATTCTTCTTTGAACTAATTTCTTCTATCTACAGGGATCACGTTTATATGAATGAAGCACGTTTTTGATAAGTTTATGCAGGGTGGCCAACTTTGGTCAGCTGGCTGCAGTGAGATTTTCATTTCGAGACAAGTCTGTGCACTCATTTACATGTATGTAACAGTTTTAATAATTATAATAATAATTAATTAGATAATTAATTGATCCCTGTTGGGATATTCTCTTTACGCCTCCCCCAACTTTCTCTCTGTAGATGAGAGCAAGCTGGCCACAAAGAGCAGCCGCACATTGCAGTGCCCAGGGAGCTGTGGGTTAAGGGCCTTGCTCAAGGACCCGCAGATGTGCTGTGTAAATAGTCTGCAGGGTTTGCAAACTACCCCAATGCTTTTGATGTAGCTAATTTTGGGTTTATAATGGAATAATATAGATTTGCTGTAAGATTTCTTGTGTGAGATTTTTAAAGTGTGAGTGTCAGGCCAAATGAGTTGGCAGCCCTGGGTTATGAAACGGGTAAAGTTCATGAAAAATGCTCCAAGGTGTTAAAATTACATACCTTTATATAATTTCAGTTATTCTGCCTGAAGAAATAACATTGTAATGTAAGAATGACTTTCAACAGGGGGCTAATGAGGCTGGCTTCATCTTCAGGGGGAGGTTTTATATTAACTGATCATTTAACAAGAGACATTTGGCTCTTCCTAAGGGTATTCAAAGATGACAGAGGAGTCTAGTATTAACAAATTAATAACTTCTCACTTTGTATGGAGCCAGGCGTCCTGTGAGAATAGTTACGAGATTGATTCGTGTACAGAGCGTTGTAAAAATGTTGCAACATTATCTTATCTTGTTTTTTTGTTTTTGTCTCAATGTGCTGATTACAGACAGCTAAGCTGCAGCTGGCAAAGCAGAATGCCCTGGAGCACCCAGAGGATGACGACTGTCAAGAGAAAATTCAGGAAATCAGACAGCAGTAAGTGCCGTTTATCCTCTTCCTTTTCTGTATTCTCAGTATGTTTCCCAGTATGACGGGATTGAACACAGTGGAGAAAATAATAATTACCTTGACCGAAGTAGAATCATTGATTTAAGCCTTGCTTTTTCATATTTTAAGAGGCTTGTATGACTCTGTCAGCCAACAGTGCAGTGAGGTAAATTCGCAGCAGTCATTGGTTTCAGATCATGTGAGGCTGTATGGTTCAGATGTGTTTTGAGACCTGCTTT
>JAAGVU020000032.1:5152267-5162542 GCA_011763525.2 Mormyrus iriodes
GCTTTTGTTCTTGGAAAAGCTCTCCATACGTTGGACTGTGTATTTTAAGAGTGAATTGATTGTGAGTACGTGCAAATGATCTTGTTGTTCTTCCCCAGTATTATAAAGAATCAGGAGGCACTGGGTGAGATCCTGCAGGACTTCAGATACGACTCTGAGGACCCTGAGTGACCCGAGTCCTCCTGCTAAGGGGCGCCTCACGGACAGACAGGAAAGACGGGACTGCAGCAGCTTTGAAGAACTACCAGCTCATACAACCTTTCTTACTGTTGAGGTTCTCTTTGAATTTGAAGGACTTTTTTGTGCTGTCAGGTTACTGAAAAAAGAACTGAATTATTTTGAAATAAAAAAATAAAAAAAATCCCTAAATATTACTTCTGTCAACCGTGGTTGTAGTTATATTCAGCCTGAAATATACATCAAGATTTATCAAACAGTTTTTAAAAACATTTATTGTTTTATGGACAATTATTTTGTGTAATTATCATAATTGTTATTGCTACCTACACATAACTTAAGAGATATAAATGTATTTAAATATGCCGATACAGTTCAATACAAAAATAAAAGCAACGAAGGTGTCTACAGTCATACAGTCACACGCGCCGTTCACACAGTTCAACAAAGTGATGTGAATTCCTCCTGCTAAGCACCCGCGAGCGGCTCCACGTCCCTGGGTCAGATCGAAGCTCCCATGTGGCCGACAAGCCACAATTCACGAAGCTGCCTGCATCATGGTGTGGAGACCTGCCCACAGTGCTGGGTTTCGTTAAAAAAAAAAACAAAACAAACAATCTGCTGGCAAGTGGAATCCTCAAAGAATACAGACACAACCGCTTGTGCTGAACAAAGTGCTGATGTCCTTTGGTTATTCCCATTCTGCTGGTGGAAAACGACTCAAGCTGGTTGGCGATTTTCTTTGGTGCACCTGATCCTTCTGTGATTATTTTTTTTTTTAGATGGGGGGGTATTATGATATTGTGATGTGACGTTTTCTGTATCTCAGGAAGATAGGATGATGCCACACTTACGGATGCTACATTCAGACTGGTGGTTCGTTCAGTGCTCCTGGATGAAGGTTTTTTTTTTTTTAATCAAAGAAATCCATTTGGGGAAAAAAAAATGCAGATTTTGGTGAGCATCTTTCCAAGGCTGAAGGCAGTCATACAAATCTGACAGAATGCATCTTTCTGGTCATAAATCCCAGTCTGTTTGAAATGTCCTTGGTAAACAGCACCATGAAGTGCAGGAAATTTCCATACAGTTTTTTTTTTTTTAACGCTTGGAAGTTTCCCCCATGTGTTCCTGCAGGAGCAGAGCCCTGGTGCACTTCAGAATACTGAATGTCCTGTATTCTATTCTATCTTGCATTTAAAAAAATACATACTTTGTTTTTGTTGTGAGACTGCTATGACTTATCGCCTTGTAGAATCTGCAAGAAGGAAACACATTTATTTAAGGTATTGCTTTGCCATTTTCTCTAGAATTTTCATATGTATAATAGTAATATGTACTATTTGGAAGAAACCAAAGCAGCATTATTACACTCGTTGTATGTAAGCTGACAGAATCCCACCTAACTAAATAAGTGGTGGTATTTTGACTAACGCTCCACTCCCCTAGTAGCACAGTAACCGCTGATTCAGTTCATGGGGTGAGCAGAGGATGTGGGTTAGTAACAATCTCTGCACAAAGGATTCAGTCCTTCTGGCTGCCATTTGGGCTGTGTTATAACATGAAACGAGAAGCCAGCGTCACAGAGCAGCCAAACACAAAAGGAATACATTAAACTCCTCGTTAATTACATTTATATGCATCTTTCTCTTTGTTGTGGTAATTGACAGAAGATCGCAAATCTCTGCGCCATTTAAAAATGCGATAAAACAAGAGTGCATGACTCAAAAATGCATAAGTAAACTTTCTCTGTTCCAGCGGAATAAAGGCAAAACCACTTAATTACCTGAACATGACTCTCTCATGCCAAGGCAAACAAAAACAGCTCTTGGAAGTATGGTCTGCCCTCTAGAGGCAGAGTGTGATTCACATGGAATTCAGGGGTGGATATGAATAAAATGTATAATCTTACTAATTTTGGGGTTGTGTAAATAGTGGCTGTGCATCAGAGCTGAAGCTGAAGAGCGGGGTATCCTTACCTACCTGGTTGCGGGTTTTGTGAGACTTCTGTAGCCACACCCGCCACTGGTCGTACAGCTTGATGCTCATGCCACTGCAGCCGTAGGCGTGCTTGCGGACCCAGCCGAAGAACTGCTTCAGCTCCCGCCGCAGCGTGGAATTCTGCTCCCCGGACTTGGGGTCACATGACCCGCTTAACAGCCGCTCTGCCAAAGCAACGGGGGAAGCCAGTTCTCTGGTTAGTTGAGTGAGCGCTGAACAGCCAGAGTTGGAAAGTTCAGGTCCAGAAAGTACGAATCCAGACCAAGGTTTCGTTTCAGCCAACCAGACGAGCATAAAGAGTCACAGTCAAAGGGTACTCTACTGGTTGGTTGCAACAAAACCTTGGACTGGATTTGTATTTTCTGGACCTGAACTTTCTATCGCTGAAGAGCAGTGCTCAGAATACAGAATTTAACAGTTCTGATGGTCTGTAAGGCTTCACTGTCTTAAGAACATTCAATAAGAGCAGCGTTTAAAACTGAGTCAAAGTATATAATAACTTATATAACACAAATTAATGCTGGCTGAGCTAAAGCTCATGACAGACATTTCCTCTTCTTTGGAAGTAAATAGCATGTAACCCATTATCTGGTGTTATGTCTTCAGATCTGTTTCTATTTAATTTTCATGTCCTCTAGTGATATTCTGAACCTGAATATAGTTGGCTGGCTGCATTTAACCATATCTATCTTTGAAGATTTGAAGGGGGAAAAGAAGCCAATCAAACCCCCCCACGGCCTTTTGCCATGTCTTCTTAAATTCTTTGAGTCTGTTCCTGTAAGATCCCAATCACATTTTGTTTTCTTGTTTCGCTGGGGTCACATGCGGTTTATATTTCCTACATACAACATAGTGCAGCTTGGACAACATTTAAAATGTACTTTCAACGTCTGTCATAACATTTGGCCCTTTCTTGGAGAACAGAGATAACTATTTAGTTGTCACTCAAAAAGCACATGAGGAAACTATTTGTAGAAAAACCCTCCAGGTTGAAAGCCTTGCTATATATGAACGGCACAATTTAATGCCCATTTTTCATTACTGAGCGACCACCTGTGCCGCGAGATGCACGGGTCTCTACGCCCAAACACAGCTGAAAGAGGGCTCCCCCGTAATACCTTCCCGCCCCGTTACCCGCCTGGCCAGAGATGCCAAATGCGTCACTGCATGTTTGTGCAGCGGGATCTGATACACCGAGACGTTTTTTCATCCGCAGGGCAGCAGTAAACAATGCAGCATGAAAATCTTACTGATTGTCGTTAGAATTTTCATCCTTTGACTTAAACAAGAATAAATGAAATCCATAACATGCAAACTTCCAAAACTAAATACATGTACCACTTCTGATCTAACTAACCCATGTAGCAAATAATAGTAGCACAATTTACTCTACTGTCCGTTATAGCTATTCGTTATTTTAAATGTGAAATGACAATGTAATACTAATGAGACATTTTTATTTGAAACAAAATCACTTGTGGCTCCACTATTGTTTTGCTTTGTTCTTCTAAAATAATTTAAATCCAGAAACTATTTAAAGTTGAGTTTGTGTTGGATACGGAAAAACAAAAAATTATTCCATTTTCTTCCATTCAGATATGACTCGTATGGTTAGATATTATGCAAAGGTAGTCACAGGTGACCTCAGAAAGATTGTTTTGTAGGGTAAAACCCTACCTATAAACATGATATAAGCCATTCTAAGCACACTAATGTCTGGCTCTTCGGCAGCACGTCTTTGACCTTGTCAAACTCATCGTGCTGAGTTTCTTGGATAACGAACTGGCATTTAGGCCAAATGAAATAATCCAGTCGGCATGGCTACGATAGCAGACTGGTTGATTTTCCATTGTGAGTTAGACACAGCTGTTCCCAATGCCTTCCGCATCCACCAGGATGGTCTATAGGCAGCGGCTGCACTATCGTCCATGGACTGCCCTGCCAATTTTGCCATGACCTAATTCCCATTAAAAGTGTTCAAAGTCAGCCAAGGCCACATCAAAGACTGAAACCACAACTGGGAGAAACTCGTATTCAGGGTGATAGCCCTTGTTAGCCAAACTTCCCAGCAACCTCCAGAGCATCACAACATTTTGACCTGGTGACCTAAAGCACTGTTTCCCAATCCGGTCCTCGGGACGTACAGGCAGTCCACATTTTTGCTCCCTCCCAGCTCCTTGCCAGAGACCTGGGAGGGAGCAAAAATGTGGATTGTCTGTGGGTCCCTGAGGACTAGGTTAGGAAACACTGTTTTAATGACACAATGTAATCTCTACCGCGAATGGCCCGTTCCACTCACCGCTGTTGGGTGTGGAGGCTGCTGTAGGGTTGCTCCACTCACTCCAAATGCCAGCTTTCCTAGAGCCATAGATTCCCACTGGGTTGCATCGTACCTGGACAAAGTATACTGTGCCGGCCCTCAGACCCGCCAGCCTGCAGGACGTCTGATTCCCAACATCATCCATGACCTGGCAGAAGAGAAACACTGACAGTTTGCTGTGGTGCACCACACTGAAACCAGAAGCACATGCCATTAATTTTTCACACCAGCATATACGGTCTGTCCCACTAAACACTCAATTCATAAGCGTGCACACACAAGCTTGCAATCAAAGCCACACTTCACTTTGTACATTCACCAGACTATCTTGCCCTGGACTGTCTCAGACAAGAAAAGACTTATTGACTTTATTGGGAGAACAAAACATTACTGCTACGAAACCCGCTTTAAGGAGTCGTAATTCACTCCATGATACTAAAAAGAAATGCCGTGTTTAAGAGATTTTTTATTTCTTTAATTAGTTTTCTTAATGGCAGCAGACAGCTTATGGATTGCAGAAGTGGACATGTAATCGTCTAATCAACTGAGGAATGTTATAATCCTTTTTGCTTCTTTTAACTTTCATATGGTCGCCCGACTACAGCCATCATTCTGAATCCGAGTCTCGAGCCTGATTCAGGGCTCCTGTGCTGAGTGCGGAGCCGTACCTTCCAGTCAGAGCTGTCCTCCAATCGGTAGCGGATCTGGTACTTTGCTTGAAAGAGGAAGTCTTTCAGGGCGGGAGGTGTACCCCAGCGTACACTGAGCTGGTCCTCCAGTTCCCCCACACGGCTCACCAGGATGTCCGCAGGGGGGTCCGTGGTAACTTGGGAGGAGACAGACGCAGAATTTCAGGACACACGTCAGACCAGGGGTGAGAAACAACGTATAACGAAGCACACAGCTACTAATTCTCTCTATGTCAAGTACACAATCCATGACATCGTATCTGTGGAATGCCCGAAGAAAATAAGCATATAATTTTTACCATATCCTTATAAAGTCGCAATATAAAAGAAACCTATGGAGAGTTAGTAGAGACAAGGAATACATTTTTTCCACAGCGATCAAAGATAGTGGATTCACAGACTTAGGTCTTTCTTTGGCATCTTTATCTCCTACAACAAAATATTTAACAGAGAAAACTTTGTTTTGACCTGTGCAATCGCTGTCTAAGTGAACCTGGGTGCTTTTTCTGAATACCACAGGCAAAATCCCTGCATAAATCATAATTATAAATGCTGTGCTTTTGTCCTCGGTTCAAAGCCATGCACTGCTTCTCTTTTGTTTGCTGTACCGCCCCAGACGAAGAAATTGCCCTCAGCCCATTGGTCGAATGAGCCCCGATTTCCCCTTGAATGTTTAAATCGCATATTCCTCCAAACACCGCCACCCCTCTGCTGTGCCCCTTTGTGCTTTCCATGATTATGACTGTTAAGCAAGTCAAAGAATGCATGGTTGTTAAAGTAACTCCTGTTAAAGCTACCGATCCCGTGCTTAATAATAAGAAACATGCCCGTGTTTCAGTCTTCAGTATTGGAGTAACGAGTTTATCCCTCTGGGGAAAGCACTTCAGTAAAAAGTCCAGCAGACACAGAGACCCTCAGATGAATATTCCCACTAGAGCAGTGTTTCCCAACCCGGTCCTCGGGGACCCACAGACGGTCCACGTTTTTGCTGGGAGAGAGCAAAAATGTGGACCGTCTGCAGGTCCCTGAGGACCGGATTGGGAAACACTGCACTGGAAGATGACATAAAGCAAGAATTCCTGTGGGTCACACAGCACCTGCAGTACTCCCCTGAGATTGGACCGAGAATTAAAAATACAATCTGGGACGGGTCTGTACAGGATTAAACTCCGCAGAGTATACAGCATCATACTCACATCATTAGGCATCGAGGATCTACTGGGTTTGGTCTTTGTTTGGCATCTTACTGTCTTACACCAAAATATTTAGCATAGAGAAATCCTTGTTTTGAGCTGTGCAATCACTGTTTACAGAAGCAGGTATAAATGGGAGGCAGCGGACTTGTAGCTAATAGGACCGGCTACATTTGGAAAGAAGTTCTGTCTGGGCCTGAATCACTACACTAGAGTTTTAGCGAGTGGCTGATTTCTCAACACTAAAATGACAGCTATTTCTCTTTGTCCTGGGTCAAGACGTTACTACAGGTGACGGAAGACAATTGACAAACCCTGTTAGGGATATATTCTGAAAAAGGCCGGGAAAATTCAATAGCCTGAACTTCTGAAACTGAAAGGTACAAGTGGCAATTAAAAATGATAAGAACACTCATTGAAATATATGTATTCTTGAGATATATATATATATATATATATGTATATGTATTCTTGATATATATATTATATATAGCACATCATCAGTAGTTTTGCGGTTAATTTTTCCTGTATGACACCAGCTAGGTTTGTTAAAGCAATCTACACAGCCTTCTGATTTTGAATTTTATTTTCCTGATTTTCTTACAGAGTATCAATATAAACATATGCTATTTACATACACGATTTACATAGCTTACTTGTTCTGAAAACCATTTTGTTAAATTAAAACAACGTGTAGCTGACAAGACAGGAGGAGTGGACAAATGTTAAAGGGAAATAGTTTTAGAAACCACATCTTTGGGATGGGATGGGATGGGAGATAAAGTTCAATAAGGCAGGATCGGACTAGATTGATTTCTTTTTTTTACTTTAACAGTATTGGAATGAGAGAGGGACAAGACAGGACAGGACTGAAACTCCTCTCGCGTATCATTCTGCAGTGCCCACTTCTGTGTTTCTGTTTAGGAAGCTGTTGCTTCAGTAACGTCCCGCTTTCACGCATACTGCACACACTGCTGCATTTACTGGTTTTATCGGAAAGCCTCTGGGGGAGGCAATCAAGGAAACATTCCAGAGGCTATTGTTTCTGTTACTAAGGGGGCGAAGATGATGTGAGGGTGTGTCACACATCTGGCATCCCACCTTTCTCCCTCACCGATCCCCTCCCTTTCTGCCCGGCTGCCGGCAACCTCTTCACGAGGCGTGGCTGAAAGCGGCCAAGTCTCAACACAAAGGTCACCTCTAATAGCCTTTTTCCCCCCCGTCTCCGTGCCCAAGGACACTCCTAAGGTTTCCCTAGTGAACACGTTTTATCGCAATATGGATAAAATATGGAACACAGGACTGATGGTTGCTGATAATGGGCCTCTGTATGCCAGTGCAGATATTACAGTACATTATAAAACAGCTGTTTCCAGCTACAATATCCCTTTACAACACTGACAATGTCTACACCGTATTTCTGATTAACTTGCTGTTATTTTAAATGGACAAAAAAAAATGTTTTTCTTTTGGAAACAAGGAAATTTCTAAGTGACCCCAAACTTTTAAAAAGTAGTGTATGCTGTCAAGGAGTCAACTAGGTGTAAGTGCGGCTAGGCTGAGCTTCTAGTGAATGCACAGGTACGAGTGTAAGCAGTATCGGAGCAGGAGCTACACAGCATCGTCTAACAGAGCAAGAACCTAATAAGACTATTCAAGGACCAGAAGTGCAACATTAAGAACATTCAGGGAACATAAAGAGGCATCAGGCTAAGAGAGGAATTCATGGAACAGAAGAGTCTTCAGGTGTTTTTTGAAGGTACTCGGTTATTTATTTTATCAGTTGTACTTCTTTTTATCATTCTTTTAACTTTTTTTGATCATTTGAAAGAATACATTAGTTCATTTGAATGAGTTTAACAGGTAATCGAAATACAGTGGGTAGAAAAGTTAAATTATCATTTTTTCCCGAAAGCTTTCATTAATGATACAATGGTGATATTAAATTCGAAATTCAAATTTCCTGCCATAACGGCGCTTTATAAATTTAAAAAAGAGCATTAAATGGAGCCGGCAGCACAATCGTCAGAGTGTGAACACATAATCCTCAAGCAAACATTGTACACTTATCCTCCCTGACTGTAAGCCTACTTCTGATCCACCCTGTATGTTTAAGATCTTGCTGAGACTTTTATGGTATTTTAATTAATCTTCGTTATTTTTACATCGATCAGGATGGTTGAAGTTTTCACAGCACTGAAGCTCGCTGGAGAGCATATGAAGGTCTGTTTTCACATGAAAGTGTGACTGCAGTCGGCGAGAGCAAGTCTTGCACCACCGCAGACATAAGTGTTCATATCAGCTCCACGCTCCCTCCCGTCTTTGTGCTGCAGGCTCGTTCTAACACACAGGAGTTACTGGGCTAGTGTGCACACACTTACCTACATCTAGGATATCTAAGGTGATGACATCAGAGACAGCAGCTCCAAGCTGATTCGTCGCCTCCACCCAGATCTCATAGGGTGTGAAAAGGGCCAAGTCACGCGGGATGTAGCAAGTGTATGGATGCCCGATGTTATAGTCCTCGCACTCCCTTTCTCGGCCGTACCACCTGAGCGATGCAAAACCAAGCGTTACTATCAAATTTATCTACAAATGAGTATTCTACTGCTCAAATGAGTACTCTACTGCTCAAACGAGTACTCTTCTGCTGCTATCCTGCAAAGTTTTACTTATCAGCAAATGTAAATAAATAATACCAAAAGCCTTTACACACTGATATATATTTATAAATGAAAGATAACAATTGATTCTATATGGTTTTTGACAGGAAAAGATGTTTGACTGACTAGACGTGAAGACCGAGCCGTGATTCAGGGAGATCTTGAAGGGTTTTTTTGGAGTCTTACCTAAGCTTGTACTTGAGTGTGTATTTGGTCCGTATGAAGGTCTCTCCTTGCCCCCCAGGAGTCCATCTGCATGTGAGGTCCTTAGTGTTCCTAGACCAGCAGGTCAGGTTCACTGGCTTCTCAGGAGGCACTGAGAAGAAACAGATCTAGATTTCATACACTTGGTATTTCGCATCGTTGAGAGGATGCCGTCAGCAAGTACTCATTAACGGGACCACAGAACCACACGCGATTCCAGAAACCGATGATTTTAGGAAACAACCTCAACCTTAGGCTCTTAAACCACTTATGAGGGTCTTCACAAAACCTGTCATTAACAGCTACCTAATGGGTTTAATCCAAGATCCGATGAACTAAGCTCAGATGAAAGGCACAGTTTTTCATATAAACGCTGCTGCAAGCTGAGATTTCAAGCCACCACTCTGGCCTGATTATATCAGTATGAATGGAGAATGAAGCCATCTATCCCCAGTTCTGTCGTACGCAAAGCTGTTCCCTGGGTATGTTTCATATCATCGTCACTCAGCCAAGGTTCAGCTACACCTGCACCACATTTGTTCTCACATAAGGTTTGATCACATGCCGTATATTATACGCTAAATGCTAAAGTGCTTATCCAAGCCTCCATTACAGCAATAACCTTGTTATACCTTTATTTCCTCCGTTTCTATAGCCATCACCAGGGCTAATCCATGCTGAATTGTAAAGATTCATGTTGAATTAATATTTATTAATGCACATTCTACTAGAATGCCCAAAGTGGTGGGACTATGAATTACAAATTCAGATGCTGAAACATCCATCCATTTTCTATAACCGCTTAATCCATATGGGTTGCGGGGGGTCTGGAGCCTATCCCAGAAACTGCGGGCGCAAGGTAGGGAACAACCCAGGATGGGGTGCCAACCCATCGCTGGGCACACTCACATGCATGCATACTTACAGGCAATTTGGCAACACCAATCAGCCTCGGCATGTTTTTGGACTGTGGGGGGAAACCGGAGTACCCGGAGGGAACCCCACGACGACACGGGGAGAACATGCAAACT
>JAAGVU020000032.1:5162642-5183208 GCA_011763525.2 Mormyrus iriodes
GCTGAAACAGACACTGCTATTGTTGTATTTACATTTCAACAAAGTAATAGTCCAACTATGAATGGTCAAACTGTAAAACTGAAATTTCCCCCCATAACAGTGTTTTATAAACCTGAAAATAGAAAACATTACATGCAGTAGGAAACACGAGCGTTACAGCGTGAACGCATAATCCTCACGCCAACATTTTACCAACTGGGGAAATGTTCCCAGGCAATGATCTGGTCTGCACAAACGCAATGGCCAATTAGGGACCACGCTTCTCTGCCACAATACCACAGCCCACTATCGGACCATGGGTTGAGAAATCTTAGTCTAGAGATCACATCTTCCAGCTGCTTACCCTGCCCAGGCCTGCCTGGAGTCTATCCCAGGCAGGAGAGGGCACAGGGCAGGGGTACACAATGGGCAGGATGCCAGTCCATCGCAGGGCACACACGCAATCATACATGACAGGCAATTTAGAAGCACCAATTATCCCCACCGTATGTTTTTGGGGAAGCTGGAGGAAACCCGCAACACACACACACACAAACACACACAAACAGAGCAGAATTCGAACCCCAATCCCTGGAAGCATGAGGCAATAATGTTTCCCAGCATGCCACCCAAGTAAGGGACGTAAACAATGTATTTCCAAACCATTAGCACGGCCTGGTTGTTGCATCAAACTAAGTTCTACTTCAAAATGTTTTATCTGGAGCTCATGCAAAGACGAAGCGAAACAACAGTAAATTCCACATCCTGCTCGCAGACTTACTGCCGATGTAGAGACAGGAACCTGCCAGCACGTGGCCCCCACTGTTATGACACACCAGATTGTCGCCTGACTGCTGCCGGGAGCCGTTGAGCCGGTCCAGAGTGACGCTGAGTGCAGTGGGGCTCTGCAGGCTGTAGGTGCTGCTGGGCAAACGTCTCCCGTTAAGCGTCCAGAAAAGAGTGCTGGCGTGGAGTCCCAGCTCGGCACTGACGGAGCAGGTCGCCGTCAGGCTGGAACCGACCCGCAGCGCCGGATCCTGGGGAGAAATGGCCGCCACCTCTGGGAGACAGGCAGATAAGGGAGGGAAATTCATAACCCACGGTAACGATGGGAGATTTACGGCTCCGACGCCAAGACAGTCGGGAAAGATCACTTGAAAAGGTTGCGTGAGGTTGTCTGTCAGACACATAAACGCTTTACCATACCGTGATCTCCAGCTGCCCATGTCCGGCTCGACATTAACGCCAGTGTGAAACGTGCTGGAGACACTGTTGTTGTCATTGGTTGTCACATTGGGGAGACTTAAGGGTTAATGTGAGAAAGTTTATTAAGATTGTTCTTGGTGGGTGGGTGGGAGGAAAAGCTATCTAGCATGTGTGCCAAAATGCTGAATTTGCTCCAGCTAACTACGTCCATTTACTGTTGGCGTTCATGCATGGTAACTATATACTCCAAAAATGAAATGCTAACACAAAGGAAATTAAACATTTTCACATAAAACAACAAATGAGAGGTGGTTTAGATTCCAAGGCTTATTAGAGCTTAGAATGATGTATTTCAGCTATTACTGAATAACCTCTATTAACCATTTTAAACACTGAGACAATTACGGCCTACACAGATGCAGGGGTACCAAATCCTTCAAACTTTAAATACATCTAACAAATTATTTTTGAAAACAACTACTAAAAGGGTTAACCCACTGCTTAAAAATGACCAAACCTAAAAAGTAAACAGTGGAAATTATAATTACAGTTTAATACTGATTATTGCACAGGTCTAAAGCTTTACATGTTTGTAGGGCTCATCAAATATGCAAGAACTCAGTTCTATGAAACAGAATGCATAGGATTTTAAAAGTAAATTATTAGGATTTGGGCTATTAAGATTTTAATATTTGCTCAAAATGATTTGAAAATTATAGAACCTTTTTCAAGCATTAAAATCTAATTCAAAAATAAGACATGATTACTCAAATACTGTAAGACTGGGGAAACTATTTAAACATCACTTTCACCGTCATATGACTTTTATCTTTCAATATACAAAAGTTCAACAGTTAACACAGTATGATTTGGACTTTCAGCGACACCGAGAATATAAAAAATGATCAGTTTACGTTTTTATCTCTAAAAAAGACGCCATTCTCTGCTTTTATCCACAAATACGAAAGGACATTTTTAACGGATGGAGTTCAGGCTTGTATGTTAGTTAATTTAAAAATTTCAGTGAAATAAGCCTAAAAACGAAAACAACATTCTGAGTAGCAGTAACTAAATAAAATGTTATAAATATAATAAGCAATAATGTAAGTAGCTATGAAATGCAGAAATTACGTATAACCATTGTCTTTCTAATAAAGCTGCATTTTCATTAAACAATCCAATAAAATGACAAGAAAACAATGCAAAAGGTGGCTACAATGTTAAAGTTAGAGGTAAAATTACTGAACAGCAATATCATTAACATTTCGCACTAGTTTCTCTCATCATACAGATTAAAATGATTTTTAATTATTCATTACAGTGGGTCTGCAATATTGACAAATTATACTGAAAAAATACATAATTAGTTTCGATTTTTCTGAAGTGTCATCATGCCTTTATTAATGTTTTATTTTATATGTTACAATTTAACAGTAAAAAACGTGGGTATTATGTCATAGCCAATATTCTGCCACCATTTATAGTGAGAATTGTATTTAGTACTTTGTTGATACGTTGTTTCACGTGAAACATATTTCATTATATTACACATGTTTTCTATTTACTATTTATTACACAATAATATATGAATAGGTGAGCACAGATGCACTGTATTTTTTTAATTTGGCATCGGCAATAAAAATGATGCATAACCTCGTCCATCTCGAGTGATAATAAATGTTAAAGTAGCACAGTTCAGTTTGTGGGCGCCTGCTGTTGTTGTCTATTTATATATTCCTGACTGAACAATGTAATGCGGAGATACATAAATGTCAACACACACAGGCGTTACACATAGCTGGGATGAAGTATATCATATCGTCATGACTCTTACTAGCATAATTTCCATATGATCACTGCTGGATTCTTTAGGGAGATGTACGAATTTGTCTTTTGTGGGAAACCGACATTTCCTCCTGCTATACTTAACTAAAATAATATCTCCTGACAATGCAAAGGCTGCAGTCGGCTGTGAACTACGACTCTCGTGATTTTTATGTTCTGTACTTACGTGTCGAAGAAGATCGCACACGAGGAACAAACAGGACGAGAAACAGTAAGGTGATCATATTTCAAGTACTTTGTGACTTTTTTTCTCGTTTGCTCCTTTCCACTTTCTTTCCTGTTGCCTTCACACACGTTTGCGAGACAAAAAGGCTCTAATCCGCCGCTCCAGGCACTCGGTACAGTTGCTCGTCTGATTGTGAGTCGTTCGGCAACTTCACAGCGGTTTTATTGAGCTACGTATCCCCTCCAGCCCTCCGTGCTCAGCTAACCTAATAGAAAGTTTGCGATACCTAGCGTTTCCCTGCAGTTTAGTAATGGTTTGCTTTGGTGCACGCCTCAACAGCTAAAACATACAAGTTGATACTTTTCAAGCCCCTCCCAAGCCTTCCCACACAGTAACTAGTCATTTTTCCTTCTTTTCATTTAGTAAATTCCTTGTTCCTCCCTTTCCCTTGACTGGGCTGATTTTTAGAATAATTGACTCGTGCATTTTTCCCGTATCCGGTAATATTTTCGGTGCAGGCTGGTGGGTGCGTGAGTCACTGGATTTCGCGAAATCCGCGGTGCGAAGGAGCTTGACAGCCACAGAGAAAGATCTTTCATGTTGAACAGCGTTGCGTAATTCCACTTTCATTGTCGTTTTAATGAAGAAACCTTACCCCAGGGTAACGAGGAGGTAGTCGGGACTGAGCTTTAATCGTGGCGCTATATACGTTGAAAAACAGAGCAGAAATGTTATATCCCGTGTTAAAGCACCCCAGGCTACAATAACATACATCCTCAGACTCGCAGTCATCGATTCTGTTGTAATTGTAGATGCTTAATTCAGACATTGCAATAATTTGTTACTTCATTGTTATTAGGTCAAAGTGTTACACATTTGACGCAATTTGCAACTGCAATTTCAAAGAGCACAATCAATCCTGAAAGGATATACAATGTAATGCAAAAAAAATTGTATGAAAAGAATGTACCTGCACGTGAGATCTGCCCAGGGTAAGTGGTTGCAAGTCCTGGAACATCTACCTGAGTATTATTTTGGCTTAGTCATGTTCTTGGGGGGGGGAAAAAGAAAATGTTAGTTTTTGCTGACTCAGTTACATGTATAAGGTGCCTTTGCATGACATGAGAAGCGGTACTTCAGTAAATCTCTTAATCAGTGTTTTATGCTGTTCAGTCCGTCAAGTAACTTGGAAAAAAAAGCATCCGGCTAGGATCACAATAAGGAGTGACTGATGTTTGACTAACAGAAGTGGGGCCCCCTCTGCCCCTAGTTGGACCAGTGAGTCATTTCAGTGTCTAGTCTAAGTGTGAATGATGGGCATATTTATGTAACAGAGAGTCGGCTTCTTCAGCCCCTAAGTGCCCAAGATCACAGTAGCCTGCTTTGTTACACCACAGAGTGTATTGTTGTAAGGAGGATGCTTCACCGCTCGTCTCGTGGTAAGTGGGAAAGTGAATGAATAAAGGCCTATGTGTGACTCTTGCTGACCGGATACAAGCTCTTGAGTCTTTTGTAGCCTGACTAGGAATCTGTCGCTCTTCCGATCACCCAGATGACATCATATTGTCCTGGCACCCTTTGACTCAGTTTTGGATGGCTTTTATGCCATTTGTTCTTATAGAAATCCATATATAGTTCATTACAATAACTAGACTGACTTGAACCTTGGTCAAAGGTGTGTCAACTATACAGAAACTTTTTTGCTCTAGTGAATTGCATTGTTCCTCTGGTCTCTATGTTTAGTACATTCCTGGAAACATAGTACCATGAGATTTATTCACACCTATTCTTTTATTTGCATAGTACCCCCAGTTTAATTCATACCCCTGCAATAGAAGGAATGGTACAATATTTTTACGTAGGTTTGTTTATGGATTATGTATTTTCATCCATTCAACTTCTATAACCATCCATCCCCTATAGGGTAATGTAATTATTTTATTAGTATATAGTATATAACAGTATGAAGGGTCAGAAATATCTCTTATTTGTTATATCCCGTGTTTTGTATTTAGTAAGTATACAAAGGATAGCACAGTGGATAAAGTCCCCAATGAGGCTTTTTCAAAGGGAAAAGATTCTTTCAGAGAGATTTCTAACCATTCCCGAACGGGCAATTTTAAATCCTTCAGATGTTCAGAGTTTCTGTTCAAAACACAAATGTTTAGTTACATTCAGATCCTGAAATTAAGATGGCTCGTACAGTGTTGATTTTATAATCAGCCAACCATTTCATGGCTGATTTTGATGTATGTTTGGAATCACTGTCTTGCTGGAAACTTCGTATGCAGACATGTGCTGGCCTCTTGGCAAAGGGAAAAAGGTGTTCCATCAAAGTGTTGCGGTACTTTCTGGAGTTTATGGTCCAGTCTTAACAAAGGCCCTACAATGGCAGGATGGGAAACTATCCCAAAACAATAAGGACACGGTCACTATATTTTACAGTGGGCATAACATCTGCATCTTTATACTGCCAAGCAAAGCAGTGCAACATGTTTAATACAGTTAGTCTCCTCAGACATTGTGACCATAACACCACTGAAGGTTAATTAATTCAGGTCACATTGTTTTTGCCGATTTCTCTCCAAAAGGAGCTTTATACTTTCATAAAGTCCATCTTCATGGAGACAACAGCAAATGGCGTTTTTTTAAAAAAAAAAAAAACTTTGGGACTTTGTGTCAAAAAACAAAATTGTTTTGAAGCTTTCCAACTGTAGCCTATGTATTTCCTCACATGGCTCTTGAACCATCTGCCTGAAAACACCTGGGGAAAGTCATGCCCTCTACCTAGGCAGGTTGCTACTGTTCCAGTGGCCTGAAAATTGTCGCTAATTGAAAACAGTCAAAGGCTGCATTTAGCGTTTTCTCAATTAATTTTTTTTAGCTATATCCTGCAGAAGTCAATGACCCTTTTCTCCCGTCCTCAATGAGTTCTCTGCTTTTTAAGACGCTGAAGCTAATGGGTTTTGGTCATGGTTTCCTTTTTAACCCTGGGAAACAAGAATTTATTGGAGGCAAATATGGAATTCCTTAACTTTCCAGACCTTGCGTGATTCAATGTGTATATTTTGGTTAAAGGATATCAGGAGTGTGGATAGTTCCAATGCAGGTGCTGCCCAGACAAGAAAATCAAGCCATAAAAATTCTTACCAAATGTACGTATTCAATTGTACAATTTTCCATTTTAAAAGAAAATACTGCCCAGTACCTTTTATGTTTGTTTTATATATTTCTTTTGTTGATCTTTCTCAATGGATCAATAAGAAACAAAGAGCACGCTACATAAACAAGCGTGTGAGCAGAAGGTTATTTTTTATCTCAAAAGTTTGTCCACGCATATGTATTTGGGATGTGGATCACAGAAAGTGGAAACATGTGCTGCCGAACAGCTTTATAAATAAACACAATTTACCTTTGATATTACTAAGGAAAACAACACAGACACCTTTTTTTAACATAGACTTGATGCTGTGCCCAGTCTCTCGCTTTCAGTTAGTTAGTTATATATCACAATTCAGTTAAATGTAGTTTATTTGAAACGCAGTACTCTCCCCAGTTTGGATGTTGCGATATATAACAAAGGAACGATTACAAATAGATTTGAAATAATGATAACTAATAAGGAATGTTAGACACGACAGCATTAAAATTTATGAGGTTATATGTCACAAGAAAAGTCAAAACCTCACAAGACGTGAAGGAGAAACTTCATATTGAGAATCTACTGGTTTTCCGTATGATGTACAAAACAGCAATGTTTGTTTTGTAATCAGTGTTATTCAAAAAATATGCACGTCTCTGCAGAACTTTCCATTTAAACCAGTTCGTCTTTATACCACAAAGATGATACCACACACAAGGTGGTTCCCCCCCCCCACAAGTTTGGTTTTTTTTTTTTTACATTTACATGCACACCACTCATTGTGAGTTAGCTAAGATTTGGCTTTTCCATTTTAGGCAAAGAGGGGACTTTCCCCTAGACCAGTGTTTCTCAAACCTGTCCTCAGAGACCCCCAGACAGTCCATGTTTTTGCTCCTACCAGGAGCTGGGATGGAGCAGAAATGTGGACCGTTTATGGGTCCCTGAGGAGAAACACTGCTGTAGGCTATGAATGAGATGGGTCAAAGTGGCATGTTTCTAAAGTTACACGCATCTTTATGTTCACACATGTATATATACACACATTTGAATCTTCCCACAGCCCTATACCAGAGAAGAGACTGGAAGATGAATGGAAGTATAGACAATTGAATTTGTTTTTCTTAATGAATCCAGCTATCAGAAATGCTTTCTTGGGCTATCACAGCTATCAGAGACACTTTGTGAGGGAAACATGGCGGGCCAGCCCACTACTGTATCCATGAGGATTAAATCCACATTCGAATGAACCTCTCAAGCTCTTCTCTAACTGGCCAATAAATGACTTTTCTCCACCGTCCCCTCTGATAAATGCAAAAACAGATAAACTGGAGAAGGCAGACAAGCAGGTTTGCATTTGCCAGCCTTCAGCACAAGTCACCAGCCCTCTCCGATTCATCTGTCAGTTTCAGGATGTTTTAAATCCATCATGTTTCTGGCCTTGCCTTCCCTGTCATTAAGCAAGATGCTTGTCAATCTCATACAGCCCCTCCTACCCCCTCAGAAGGTTTTAAAATGTCACTAGTGCACCCCACCCTAAAATCACATTGAATCAGTTTCTTAGGCAGCCAGTTACCTTAAAACCCACGGTGAATTTCAGAGTACTCTTGATCTGATTGAGTACTTTTTAAAGTGATATATCCAGGCGCCTCTGGTGTCTATTTTCACATTATTGTACATTAGAAAATGTTTAATTTTTAATCCTAATCTAAATTCAAATGATTTTTATTGAACATTCCCTACTTATTGCTATGATTGTGGATAGAGATTATTAATAACCACTTCCACCATCTGATGTATCCTAACTGCTGATCAGGACAGGGCTGCAGTGACCCTGGGGCCTGCCACTGGATGCTCTGGACCTGAGGCAGGGGAACACGCCAGATGGGATGCCATGGTTATCGGCAGAGGCATAATTAGAGATGGATGGATAGGGCGGCTGAGTCTTTACTAAGCTATTCATGACTTAAGCCAATAAATAAACATTTAAACAATTAAATTGCAGCACACCATTTCTGATACCTAAACAGTATCTCTGCAGTGCTGAATTATATATAAAGTACAAAATATACTGCGTATAGTATTTCGGTGTTTGCGTTACACTCTTTCCGTTTTAATCAATTTTCAGTTGTAAATCCATACAATGACTGGACAAAATACAAATGCGAATTATTCGTCTTTCATACGTATATAATTATATCTGTACGCAAATGGCAGGTTGCACGGAACTTTGTTGTTTCTGGTTCTTGTTAATTAATATTTAATAGATGTAGCAAGCCGGATAGAACGATTGTTCTATAGTATTAGTAATACAATGTATAGAGAGAAATGAGAGGCAGACAGAGGGGTAGGGGGCACTCATGAGTTGTGATGTGAGGAGAGCCGACGTCACGGGCATACTGCTCAAGATAAGCTCTATAACCTGCGCGTAAGGGCAGCTGGCGGCGATTTTTCTGGCATAGACCGCTATCTGCATTCATTGCTAGTCCGTACACCTGGGTGCTGGATACGGCTCTGCGATGTTTCATGTCGGCGTCAGGGAGTGCGCTGCCCCAGCCCTCGTTTCTCTGCTTCTACTAGGCTTTGCAGCCGCCTCTTCTGATGTGTTTGATACGCACCAAGGCGACATCAGTTACTGCAAAAAGCGATGCCAGATGGCCGCCAAAAACAAAAACACCGCTAAAGTAAGTGGCACTGGAAATCATCGTGCGATTATAAACGATTTGTGTGACATAACGTCCATATTACAATAACACGATGGATTCGATGTTTAAATATACGTCGTCGAGCATGTGATGATAATAATTAGAGATCATTTGGCGTCTCTGCACCAAAATGTTTGTAGGGAATAATCTAATTAAGTATGCAATGTTTAAAATAATATACGTCTACTGAAGCCCTCGAGGAAAAACTGTTGCCTGTACAAGGAAGCAACATTTCTGTGCCTAGTGAGATGTCATTGTATGCAGTTCATTTGTTAAATAAAGATTATTAGTTGGTACTTCGCAGTTAGCACACTGTACCTGATCTGTTGTTTACGTTTCGTCTTTGTGTGTGCAGTATTAATGATGTAGTAATGAAGTAACCTGAAATGGCATTTTGATATACCCCATTTTTGCCCAACACGAACTGATTACGCGTTATGCATGTTTGTTTGTTTGTCTTGTAGGTTAATTATTTATGCAATTATTTTAATTGTCGATTTGAATGAATTAATGAATGTTACACTGCCAGACTCTTCAGTTTCCAGATCTAGAATAGATTATAATGAGGAGACACAATGTAACACTGATGGCTAATCAATGTACGCCTCACATTCAGCTCAGTTAACTGTTTGGACATTTTAGTTTTCCTTGCACGTGTCTGGCTTCTGTCAGTCACCCTTTTATAATAAACGGTAATGGAAAAAAAATATGTCGCAGAATAAAACAGCAGACATCAGTTTAAATATGGCGTGTGCAAAAGGTGCTTGTGAATTTTTATTTGTATTTCGCCAAGCGTAAAAATACAAAAACTATCAGTTGCCACAATGTAAATCCAAAGGTTGTAAAACTCGGCCCTCTAAGTCTGGAGATGGTTCTGAAATATAAAGTCAAAAAGTTAGGTGTGTAAAATGAATGGATGAGGAACATCCATTGATTTAATGACTTCCAGGCTGCACAGAAGCGATTTAAAGGAACGGTTAGATTAGCGCTTTCACGGTAAAACGTGCCCGAACAGATGTTCGCTGTTTACTCGCGAATAGCTTTAATTTCCAGTAGCCGTACTGTTTAAGTAAATTATACCTATTGCCAATGAACAAAAATGAAATATCATACGACTGCCCCGATGTTTGTGTGCGCGCACACGTGCTCATGTATAAATATTTTATAGTAAGTAAAACAGGATGTAATTATTTCAGATCCTGCGGTTTGAAAGGGTTTTTTTCTCCTACCTCCTGACACGGCTTTGATAGCCATATAACTCTGCTGTTTTTGTGATCCTTTTAATTTTATTTACCTATACAAAGAAACTGAGTTCCGTTTATTCCAGAGAAACCTGAGGGTAAAAAAAAAATAGAAAAGATAACGCGCGGAGAAAATGCACGGGGAAGTTTGCCGTACAAAAGAACATAAAAACAGAATAACAGAACAGAATTTGCTTGATCATATTCATACGAAGTATTGCGTTAAAAAGCAAGTGATGAATACTTTGTTTAGGCATCGAACCAAGCAAAGGTATGTTATGTATTAGTGTTACATAAGAAGCATTCCACTTGCTAGAATGTGTGTTTCTCTGCCTGAGGAACTTCCTACATTGACTAATGTGCTCGTGTAATTTGAAAAACATTGCTTTCCTTTAATAAGTGATGACAAAATAACAGATTGTTTTCTGTTGAAATATGGTTAGTTTATGGCTGTTTCTCCAGGATTCTTCAGCTGCCTGTTTCTCACTGCTTGGACATCCCGTTCCGTTTGTCCCACGCAGGATGCCGTGCTGAATGCCTGTTACCGCGGCTGCCTGCTTTTCTCTATCTGCCAGTTTGTAAATGGCAATGCGGGTTTCAATGCCAGCAAAGAGGAGTGTCATGGAGGTGAGGCAGCGGGGCTCATGTGAAGGGGCTGGGGGGGGCATTCATCGTAGAGAGCTGACGGGTTGATTCTGAAATACTAGGATTGTGCTATGGCTGCATCCTTCTATCACAAGTACAAATCCATAAGCAACAAAGGTAACTTTTAAACTATGTTGCATACCTCTGGGCTTTTTTTTTCTAGTATAACATTGTTTCTTATTTATTGCATATTTATTATATTGTTACTTTTTATGTTTCTGTTGCTTTCATCACTTTTATTAATGCGGAGTTGATCGCCTTGCATTTCACTGCAGCTTGTAGCCTGACTGTACACTTTGCATGTGATTTAATAAAACACTTGAATCCAGGAATGCTTTATGGTTGTAGTTGGGTTACGCCGCGTGTGCATGCACGTTACTGCTGAGCGCGGCTGTGGGGGGGTAACTGGGCGCCGCTCTGCACCTGCTGTCTCTGCGTAGCCTGTCGGGAGGCGTACGGCAGGCCGGCCGAGCTGGAGGCCTGCGACAGAGGCTGCGGCAGCCAGCGCTCGGAGGCGGAGAGCATGAGGAGGAGGGTGAGTGAGCGCAGTCCCAGGCGGCGGCGGCTTCCAGCCGCGTTACACGTCGGTTAGCACGGCCTGCACGCGTGTATACATGTGTCCCGTGTGTGTGCGCGGGGGTCTGACGCTCCCTCCGAGGTCAGATAGCGGTTTCTCCGCGCACGTCACATCGATTTACAGCGTTTGCGAGGCTCTGGCCCCCATATGTCTGTGCAGCTGAAAGCGCTGGCGCATCGTTCCCGGCCGCGCTCCGTCATGGACCTGCTGTCCAGCTGGTGCAGTGACGTCATCAGCTCGGCCCAGAGTCTCATCTCCTCCCCCTGGACCCTCTACCTGCGGGTGGATGACGGCAAAGTGGTCACGCTCCAGGTGAGACTTTGAAAGTGCTCGGCGAATGAGGAGAGCCTTGTGGGGGGAGGGGAAGAAGGGGGGAGAGGGGAAGAGAGAAACAGATGAGGGGGGGAGAAGGGGGAAGAGAGTGAGAGGGAGGATGGGGGAAGAGAAAGATGGGGAGAGGGGAAGAGATTGTGAGAGAGAGGAAGAAGGGGGGAAAGAGCAAGAAGGGGGAGAGAGAGAGGAAGAATAGGGAAAGAGACAGCGCGAGGGGGGAGATAATGAGGGGGGGGAGAGAGAGAGAAAGGGGGAAGGGGGGGAGAGAATTCCGGTCCAGAACTTCAGGGGGGAGCAAGCACAGTTATTATTAATGGTTAATCTGAGTCAAAGCAACTACAGAACAACCTTAATAAAACACGCGCACAGAGCTACGATTTAGGGAGCAACGCTGAGGATGCTGCCATCCTGCTGTCCTGGGTGATATGAACGTATTGGGGTCACAGCTGTGGGGCAGGGCGTGTTTTATACAAGAAGGTGAGCAGCTGCAGGGTGGTGGTTAGGGGGTCTCCAGCAGAGTGCCGCCCACCTGACGGGTGGGATCGGGCAGGGGGCACAGGATGAGGAAACAGAGCGTGAGCGACAGCCAAAAACATCTGTGACTGTGGTATAAATTACAAGGCCTACAGTCGGGTGAAACGTCGGGGTGAGATTGTGGTGGGCGGGGCCTCGGCCGTGTCGCGGGCAACGGGAGAGCGATTAGGAGGTGGCTGTACTCGCCGCGGAGGAACCGCAGGTCACATGTTCCGCGTTTGTAGCTGATCGCAGAGCTCTGTGGCGAACGTTTTATTGCTGGGTAAACAAAATGCAGAAAAAAAACTCGACACCCCACAGAATCTATTTAGAAACATGATCGGTAGAATCAGCAAAGGTTAGGGTGCCCTTTTTCACTGGTCACCTGGACCAGCTCTGGGCCCGGCCCTCCACTTCCTCCCATATTATTCTGTGTGGTGGGACGCCATCCCCAGGCTTGCATTTTTTCCATCCCTTGTAGAGCTTATCGAGCTGCTGCCTTCATCTAGCAGTGTTTACTCGTTGACTCAGTCCCTCAGAAGCCCTCCGCTTGCAATCAGGGGGAATCGAGATGCTTTCTGTACAGAGGCAGTAAGCAGAGCCTGATGCCCCAATCCCCACTGATTGGTGCATTTTTTTTCCCTTTCTTAAATTCCCTGTGAGTTCAGATGTGCCGCAGCGCAGTCTGTGAAGCGAGAGCACGGAAAGGAATATCCCAGAGCCCAGAAAGGCTGACTAAGGGAAATCAGATTGTTTCTAATTTAGTCTGGATCCCTCTGACTTCTAAGGCTAATGGAGTACCTATGGCTCTTTCTCCGAATAATGCGTGACAGATGTACATCCGTCCCACTCGTACTGATGGCATGATTCTTCCAGCCTGCTGCCAGCGTGTATCAATTTCGCACAGGCCCCTCAGATGTTCACTTTCGTCACATCTGGTTTCAATACGGCGGGCAAAAATATACCAACAATGAAACCAAATGAGTAAAGACTGGGGGGGGGGGAATCCTGGTGATAGGTCTGCCCGCAAATTCCTCTCTTTTCGGCTAAATTGCTCATACTCTGTATATTTCATGCAGTATTTAGATATTCATCATCTGCCCGCCCTGGTCATTTTGTGCACCGCTTGCCATTGATGTCCATACCGTAGCCCCTCCTCCCCCTCCCCCACCCACCCCGTTCACATTCATTTGCCGACACTCAAACGCTGTGTCAGTATTCACCACCAGGCTTCGGTGTACTGCCGTTGGCCTTGCTGCTGCCCCTTCCCTGACCTGGTGATAGCGCAGTCTGCTTACCTAGTGATTGAATGCCGGGCAGGACAAAATCCTCTTTTAATGAGCTCTCCTGGGGAACCAGACACAAAGCCGGAGTAATGAATACGAGGGTCCTGTCCAGCGCAGCGCGAGCAGCTGGGGGGAGAGCCAGGGAGGTTTGTGTGGCCTTGAAAGGTAGGATCATCATTACGTGTGACGTGTGGGTCCATTCTGAGGCTCTCCGTTCGGCTCGTATCGCCAAGTCAGGTGACTCTTTTAAGCTCCATTCTGCAGACAAATAACCGATGATACGGTTGGAATGATGAAGACCTTGGGCAGCCAGCTGGAGCTGCCGGTCTACGCCGAAGAGTCTGCAGGGGATATTTCCACCGTTTAAAGGCTTACACAGGTGGCTGCGGTGAACGTCCCTCTACTCCCTCGCAGGGATGCTCCCAGATTTGAGGAACACTGGGATCTGATCGCCCTGTGTTTGTGTCCGTGAGATGGCAGCCATCTTCATTCACAATGCTTGTATTTTACATCCAGGCCCAGCCGGAGGCTGAATACCATTTTCCCAAGCTGAAAGTGCCTCAGTCCGATGTGTCCCACCCCCAAAGATCCCACACGGGTGAGGGCGATTCCCTGGCACGTTCGTACCGCGGGCCTCATGCTGTGACACCCTCTTATGTTCTGATGACGCCGAGCTTAGCTTGCAGAGCAGACTCTAGTGTCTGTGTGTCTGTGTCTGTGTCTGTGTCTGTGTGTGTGTGTGTGTGTGTGTGTGTGTGTGTGTGTGTGTGGGGTCCAGGTATACTTTTTATTGTGGGGACCAATTTTTTATTTATTTTGACGATGTGGGGACCATTTTTTCAGTCTCCACAAGGCGAAATTGAATTTTATAAAAATCTGTGACTGCAATCAAAAAACTGAAAAAGTCGGAAGTCTTGCATTTTGTTTGGTTACTTATGGTTAAGGTTAGGACTGGGTAGGGGTTAAGGTTGTCATGGTTAGGATTAGGGGTAAGCCCATAGAAATGAATGGAGAGTCCCCATAAAGATTTGGGTACAGGTGTGTGTGCGTGTGTCACACTGCAGCAGGTCTCCTGTCTGTCACCAGGTGCCAGGCAGCATGGTGGCAAGGCGGGGTCCGCACCGGGGGGCAAGCAGCGCCCAGCGGGCCAACATGCCGGCGAAGCCGCTAACGAACACGACATCCTGGGCTGCATGTCACGGTGAGCGGCGCCTGTCACTGACGTTCAGGATCCAGGCGGATTTATCGAGGTTCCTATACACAGCAAAGTTACAGCAGTAACTTCCCAAGCCAATGTAGTCACAGATATGAAGTAAAAAACATACGAAAGTAAAACTACGAAAGAAAACTTACAATGAGACAGACAATGGTTGCTGATTGTCACTTTTTTTTTTTACTTGTACTACTTTTTCGAAATATCTATGAAACAATTTCACGTATTTAGTATATTGTTACTTTAATGAGGTAATCAGATTTCGCTAGAACCTTTCAGAGCTGTGTCCCGTCTCCCGGTTCCCATATCTCAGTGAGAAGTACCTTCATAGCTGTCTGTCGCCCTGGATGTTTCTCAATATGTGCACTTGACTGTACTCGTGTTCTCCTGTACCTGTGTTACATCATCTTCCGTTGCTGAAGACCCAGTTCCAGTACTAATTACAGAAGGGCAGAGGACGATAAAAATCCCTGAATGTTATTTTTGCTCCGCCCCAAATATCAAGGATGCATCAGTTGCATCCTCGTCAAACGAGACCCATCCCATGATTCATTGCACCCCAAGTTCTTTGTTGGAAGGCAAGTTAGCTAGACCGTTCTTGCCAAGACCACAAGTACAATCTTTGCTTTCTTGGTATTGAGAAACACCTCCTGTCTCTGTCTCCTAATACCTTCTACCACCCCACCCACCCCCCTCATGCCAGGCGCTCTGGGCTGCCCCGCTGGATACTGGCCACCTGCATCTTCCTCTCCATCATGGTTATGTTGTGGCTGAGCTGTGCAAGCATGGTCACTGCGCCGGAGCAGCATGTCAAGACGCAGGTAAACCGGAGAGCTGCGTATCATGCTTGGCAGCCCCACCCCCCGGTATGGTGACTCAGCACGGACGCACACCTGCTCAAACGCTGGCAGAATCCCACCATTTCACTTGGATCAAGAGAACCTCAGTTTCTCTGGCAAAGCTGCTGTGCCCCATAACATCAAACAGAATTGACTTTACAGCCTTATTGGCATGAGAGACACCATGCTATTACGCACACTTATGATTTATTGTCCAGTCAGCTAAAACATTCACATTTGTATGCTCTTACAGTTGAGCATCAATGGAGATAAGGACTTCTGGGAGGATGTCCAGAAAGTCACACCCTACCATGTGACTCCTGTGATCGGTGTGGCCATCAGCCAATCAGATGAGGGTGAGGAAGTTGGGCCCCTCCCAGTTAAGGTGGACTTGAACAAGGCCACGATCTGAGAGGTCAGCACTATTGGTCTTATGACTGTCACTTGTATATACATGTTTTTTTTTTTTTTTTTTTTTTTTTTTGGACTTCGTAAATTTCTTGTTTTAACATCAGGGGGCCCGAACAAGCTGTTATTTCTCTTTTTTTATATGCATGGCATCATTCACCACGCTCTTGGCTTGATTTACCAGCTTTACGCACATCTGTGTTAGAGGTTAAACCCCAATTCTAGGGATTACACTTGGGAGGGGAAAGTAAGCCGTGATGATCTCAGGGCTTATTTTACATGCACACGTCTGTATATTTTAGAAGAAATGCATGGATTTATTGGGCTGTGTCCTGCAGAAATCACATTTGCCTTCCACATCATTGGTGATTTGAAGAGGAAAGGCCTGTTAAGGAGGAATTCCACCCAAAAATGATATTAACTTCATCCAAACAAATTCCTGTTATATGTACCTTGGCTAGATAACTGGGTCCTCTGACATATTTAACAGACATTTCTGCTTGAGAGGACATTCCTGTTCCTGTAATGGAGGTCAGTGGAGAGTAGTAATTTTATTTCTTTCTGTATACTTTTTTTTTCTTGTTTGTTTTAAATCTCACATCAACATTAATGACATTTAGTTAGCGGTTACTTTTTGTCCAAAACTCAGTCCGGGAATGAGAGCAGTTTTTGGGAATAAGGGCTTGACTCAAGGGCCCCATACTGATATGATTATTCTGCTGAGCACGGGATTCAAAACCACAACAATCTGGACGCAGGCCCAGACCCTGACCCTACCGCTCTGCACACCACCTCGTACAAATTCATAGCTGTCGTCTGTCAGGCTCTGCGTTTTCCTCCTAAAGGGACATTCCTAAGTTGCTGTGTTTGCATTACAGGTGCCTCCGTTCCTTTAAAATGATTAATCCTTAGTTTCCCATGAACTGATGCCATCAGAAGGTGAAGCAGGGGTGTACTGCTCCAGGCTTTGTGCACCGCTGGCTGTGTTGGGTTTTGTGCCAGATATGCTAATTAATTAATATTACTAGATTAACCTTTTCTTTGATTGCGATATCAACTAAGTGAGTCACACAATTTAAATGTTTAATGCATTTGTTGAAGCTGTAATATTACAGTCAAGTTAAACCATGTTCAGTTTTTAATAGAAAATGTTTATAGGCACATTGTTTTGATTGGTTTGATTCTTTAAGCCAATCAAAATTAACCTTGTAACCTAACGTAAGATAACTACATCTATATTCCATTCAAGTGGTCAAGTGCTTTAAATTAACTCATAAATCAAAATGATGACCACGGGCTAAATTATTCATTCTGATTTTTTTTTTTTTAATTTATAAACATTCTTAGTTTTAACCGGACTTCAAAACATGTTCACTTTAACACTGTTTACAACTTTTAGCAAGATTTCACCATCACATAACTTTGTGTGCATTCATTCTGCATAATAATACATTATTATTAATAAATGACATTGGGGGGGGGTTCACCTTAAGGACCTCCTGTCTGAGAGCACAGCTGGTGTGAGGTGCTCTGCCTTATGGCTCCTTTCCCGATTTCCATCATGGCTTTTGTCTGACATGGCCCATTCGTTTTGTGTTGACAGCATTTTGCTGGACCAGGGCTGAGGCGAAAGTCTTCTGTCACGATTGATTTTCACTCTGAAGGGGGGCTGCATTGGCAGACTAATGGTGGGTAATGAAAATAAAAAGCTAGCGTCTGTACTTGAGTACCGCCGCGGAGCCCTGCACGGTGTTACCGGACGGTCGTTACTCTAACGAGAGCACGACTATGAGCAGCTGCTAAGCATATTGAACGTAAGCAGTATGTATTAATTTGTTTGTTTGTTTATGTATTTAAAATATAACTATTTGCTGAATCCTTTTCATATAAAACATCACTGAAATCCTAATCTAGCACCCTTCCCAAAGCCATTGCCCCATAGTAATTAACAACAGGTTTAACATTACCTCTGCAAGTACAATTTACATTATTTAAATTGGAAACAGCATTTGCTTTGGAAACTAATTAACGTTACACAAAAAATATTTGGTTAGGATAAACCAGCAAGCATTAGAAGACAAGGAATGAAAAATCCCAAGGTAGGTAGATGACACAAAAAAGTCCTCCAGGGATCCAAGGCCGGCCGGCTGACAGTCCCTCCCGTGCATGCTAACCTTATAGGATTAGGATAATTTTTTAATGTTAGCTGAAAAACAATTGCAGAATGTTGAAATTAGTGAAGTGTTTCATGTTTGTTTTGTGAAAAATGCACAGTTGTAATACTTTGTCATACTGTGCAACTTTCATTTTTTAGACATTATTAAATTTACATTGTTGCATTTGTTTACATAGAGACAGTGAGACACAACAGACCTTCTCGGCAACCCCCCCCCCCACAACCTTTGTTAATGTCTGGAAAAGGTTCTTCTCTCTGGTTTTCATTTGAAGTATTATTTATTCAGTAACAAAAATGCATGTTTTGTATGTTTTAATAGTTTAAATCTGCTCTACATTTCAATGGGGCAGAAAAATACAGTAATTTGTGACTTGTATGTTTCTTCTGTTTAAACATATTGAATCGATATTATAATAGTCTTTAAAAAACTAAGAAATTTAAATGCCATTCAAAATCAGTAAGAGCAAAATTTTATTAATTAAATATCGTTTATTTTTTTTTGACTGGTTGTTTTCAGTAATGCGATGTTTCCTAAGATGCTAAAATAAAGGTGTATTGCTGTTAGTAGATTTGCTTGTTTGCCATCTTTTACGCTTCCTTTGAAACTTTAAAAGCATTTTATGAGTGCTTTCAAATTTAACGAAATGGAGAATATGATTTTTTTTATTTTTGAAGTAGACTATTATGAGGCGCTGCTTTGCAAACAAGTGTGCATAAATGTGACATAGTTAAACAGTAACTGTGACCTTGAGTTGGGGTAATCATCTTATTGCAGTCATGATCATATGATCGCCATCCTTTAGTCCCAGCATGGAATGGCACTTCACATCGCTTTCTGTAGAGTTGCATTAGTTGCATCAAAAAACTACACATTTCCAAAGTTAAACAGAAGCTAACTTTAGATGTGTTTATCGTTTTGGTAACGTATGTTTGATCAAAGCTCTTATCTGCATAGTCTGTGTATTTCTACTGTACTTCAATAGCAGGCCTTGAGGGCAAAACTTATACAAAAGCCAAAATTTCTGAGCAATTTTCTGTCATTGACAATAACATTTTGACTTGGTTACACCTCTTAGGCAATGCAAAAAAGACATTTCATTTTAAGGGAGAAATGGGCAACTTAAACATTTAATATTTATTTAGCAGATGCTTTTGTCCAATGCGAAGCACAAATGAGGATAGGCAGGGCTCAGAGTCAGCTAGCACCTCTGAAGCAGGCAGAGATAAGGCCTAATGGTGATGTGACTGCTTTGTCAGTCATGGATGCGAACCCACAACCTTCCGGACACGGACACAGATCCTTAATACGCTGGGTTACACACAGCTTCATCAGCAGACAGATGTCACAGTTCTCAAACGTCAGATGCTGTCAGTCTGTTGAGAGCGAGAGAGAGAGGTGTCACTTCTCCTGTCGTTGTTTGGGGTAACGCTGCAGGTTCTGTGCTGGATATCGGCGACGGTCGCATGCCCTATTCCTCCAAAGACAGAATCGTGAGCTTCACCACAGACAGAGATAAAAAAATAAAAAAAACCCAGCTGATAACTTCACCAGAAAAGCCACGCCACCCCCACCACCCAGCTCAGGTAGGAAATCAGTAGCTTCGGGGCATTATTTGTGATTCGGATCGGACCCATTGCTGATTGTTGGATGGTGCGAATGGGGCAGAGCACCACCCATCAGGCACAAGAAAACAGCCTGAGAGCTTTGTGAAGCATCCAGCGGGGGTGGGAGGGTGCTGTCAGTCCACCAACATCCTTGTGAAGATGCATTCTGTCACGGCGCCGAAGGCAGTTTGGCCCCAGTATATTAGTTGTTGCTTTAGGCGTGTGTCCAGCTCCAGCATAAATGTACAACAGCAGTGTCCTCCTGGATCAAGAGCCCTGAGAGATAAGGGGATCTTCAGAGCTGCCGAGATACCAGCTGCCCATTCTTACAGGCGGGGAAAATTTAAGTAATAATAATAATCCACACTTGCATGGTAGCCCTGCTCCAGAAACTTACAGGCGTGGTGAGTGTGAAGGCATGTACACGTCATCTGACCCTGAGGTGCCTGTCCATTCAGCCAAAGACAGGCAGGCAGATAGACAGGAGCCTGCCAATAAACTCAGTACAGTGAAACTACTCTTACAAGCAAAATATGACATTCCTGGGATTGTCTCAATAAATCCTTTGTAAATATGGTAGTAGACTGGAAGCTGAATTAACCCTTACATCCACTGGGGTCCTGTATGACCCCAATGGGGTAAAATGGGGTGCAGAAATGTGAAAAAACAAGCTATCAAAAAATGCTGACA
>JAAGVU020000032.1:5185409-5195954 GCA_011763525.2 Mormyrus iriodes
GGGATAGGCTCCGGACCCCCCGCGACCCATATGGAATAAGCGGTTATAGAAAATGGATGGATGGATGGATGGATTTTTTTTGCTATAATTTGAAGCATTCCGTATACTAGCTATCCTGACATCCTCCTGGAGTGTTATAATAATTTTGTGAACTTCATTGTATAACGATCAGTGTGTCAGACGATTGCATTACATTTGGACACATGCAGGGGGCGCTAAATACCCTGTTTTGAGCAGTGCCTTGCTCACTTCTTAAGGTTGAAGCTGCTACCTGGACGGAAGTGGCACTTCCCAGCTCAGAGACACACCAGTAACAGCACACTGGTATCAAACTGGTACCCACTGAGCAGAATTCCTGCTATCATTAAAAACATTCAGAACCTGTTCATGCAGAGTACGTCAGAAATTAGTGATACCACTCTGAAATGTGACATATGTGACTAGAATATAATGACACAGCAATTCACGGTATTTTACGGGTTTTCACGGTATTTTAACTGGGTAGAATAACACACACACCTGCAATTACTGCAAGGGGTCTCAGCAGTACTTGTCTAGGAGTGAACCAGTTTCATATAGAAAGAGACAATGTCACCATTTAATCAGCAAAGTGACGTAAATACTGAATATAATCATAATCACGTTTTGTTGCTCTTGCCAAATTGAGACATGCTAAAATACAAGATTGTGTCAGTTCCCCCAAAACTGATGCAACAGTAGAGGCTAACAGACTGATAAACGAGGATTCAGAACATCTGCGTGAAAACGTGGGAGTTCAGAGATGCTGAGGATGCTGTCGGTGGAGTTTCTAGGAGGGCGTATGGCAATCTGTTAAGAGGACAGGACTGAAGGCGGCATAAGACCTGTAGTAATGTCAACAAGGGAAAATCACCGGTGGAACAGGTAAACAAAGGAGCGTGTTAAAGGGGTGTGTGTTGACTAATTTCTCCCTGCTGTCCCCGTAGAGTAAAATAACACACAAAACAGGCTACTGTTACCTCAAAAAAAAAACAATGTTAATCAAAAGCAATGATTCAGTGGGTACCACAGTGGGCTCGTACCCCCAGCATTCTGGGTTTTACTCTGCTCTGACTCTGTGTGTGTGTGTGGGGGGGTGGGGTCCATGTTCTCCCTGTCTTTGAGTAGCATTCCAGTTTGGGTGTCATTGGTATCGCTAAATTGCCTTCCGTGTCTGTCCCCTGTGATAGCCTGACCCCCAGTCCAGACTGTACCCTGCCTCACTCTCTCTGCTTCCTGGGAGCAGTTCAGCTATATATATATATATATATATATATATATATTTTCCATAGCAGATTTAGCATTTATCAAATGTGGCAGATTTATAAATGCTGTTCTGATATAGAACGGACATGTTGGATTAGGTATAATTTTCCATGCCAGAGATATATACCAAAAAACATTTTTAGCACATTACCTTTAACTCAGAATACATTGTCAAATAAAAAATGTATATCTTCATTCTGAGTTGTCAGTGATATGAGCTGTCAAGCAGCACTCTTTTAGCCATTTGCCTGTCTTGCCTTTATCAATTTACCAAGTCTATCATCGTTACATTCATGTTTGCCTTTTATTTAATAATTGTTTTAGTTCACTGAGCTCTGGGAAAGCATTACAATAAAAGCAAAACAATGATTTACTCTTAGAAGCATGTAAATAGTATGCTTTTGGATCTGTCTTTTTAATGCTTAAGGGCTCGATGCAGATAACTTATAATCTACTATTCTGGCAGACTTTTATCCAAAGCAACCTGTAAACCCGCATAGTAATGCTCCTTTCATAGACTTGTTATTCGATAATCACCATGAAAGCAAACCTGAACCTTGGAGTATTTTAATACCGGCACTTCGCGCTATAGAGGTTTGAATACAAATTCTCTCAAATTTCAACCAATGCATTCAGCCCGACCAAAACGGGGAAGTCTCCCATTTAGAAAATACCCTAATTTCATTACTGCATTACTGCTCATTCATACATGGGATTTGCATATCATTAGTAACTCTGAACTCTGTATTGTTGTGAATATAATTTAATGTAGTGAAAATATTTTTTTTCCAATCGATGTGTTATTCCTAATTATGAGATGACCGTTCGGTGTAGTTTAGGCTTTAGTTGAGACACGGTATAAACTCTTGTTACGGTCTTTCTGTACAAAAAGAAGCTGCAGAGCAGTAATTTCGTCGTTAGACCTTTACGTTGCAGCACCGCGAACATCGTGTATTTCAGTCAGGTGGCATCTACACACCAACTTAGGTAAGCCTTATACACAAGCGTTTCCAACTACTTTATGAATTAGCAAGTCCAAGATGGTATTTCGGAAACGTTTAAGCCTTTTATCTTATAGTCATACAAAGATCAGCTGACTGAAACAAACCCAAAGAAAAAAACGGATATGAACGCTGGTTTGCAACAAAGCGACAGTGTAACTACAGCCAGCTAACCTTTCTCTGACAAAATACCTTTATCATGCCTTTAGATAATTGGATCGTCGCTGATGCGGTTTAAACCTACAGATAACGTTCGCAAAACGTCTTAAACACTTCATCTTCATTTAAAAAGAAAAACATAAAGTACGTTAGAGTAGATAGGGGACATAAACCTAACTACTACGCTGACTATTAAAATGTAACTGCCCCACACTCCTCTCTCCAAACTCAGCACTGGAGCACGCGTTGACGGTTTCAAGCTGCCCTCTCTGTGAATTGATTCTACTACGGGCCTCGTTGAAACGCAGTTATATACAGCGGGGGGTGAATGTAGCGGTTCATAATGTTCGATTCAAATTTAGTATAAAAGTATTGTTATAGATACATTTTATAATTTTTTAAAACATTACTTATAATGTTGCAGGTGAAATCGAGACCTACTAACATATATTTTATTTGGTCTTGACGTCCAAAATGCCGTCTTCCCCGGCTTTGAAAAATGGAACACTCCACAATTTATTCCAGGGAAAGACTGACAGTTTTTTGGGTCATGAAGCAGCTGTTCGAGTCAGTGTGCTGCACTCCCTCTGCTAGAATAGGAAATTAGTCCGTTTTAAAGTAAATGAGTAAAGCCGCCCGAATAACTCCTAAATTGTATGGTAAATTATAATGTGGCGCACATGTCTCCTTTACATTTGCATTATTTTCGGAGGGAGTAATAATTGTTGACATATTTCTGGTGATGTTAAGAGATTCGTAAGAAGTGACTTGCATTCTGATGGATTTTTTTTAAGAGTAAATTGAAAACTGGAGTGGCTTACGTTCAGTATAATTATAGTATCCTTATTCTTAAAGCTAATATTATTAATATTAATTTAAATATTGTGTATAATGTTACAAATATGTCACTCTCAGAACAATTTTCCTGCTGCCGAGTACAGGAAATGGTATAAATACACAAACAAGGCTGAACAATTTTTGTCCGTGAAAATTAAGTCAGATATACCGACTGAAATGTATTGTCAGGTAAGCCGAGAAAAGTCATCAAGCTCATTTCGTCAGTCTTGTTCACCAAATTACTCGGCAAAACTAAACCTTGACTGATCATTCTCCCAGTAATACATTGTTCTCTTTATATTAGTAGTACACTTACTGAACATGTTTTGCAGTTTATATAAGATATAGTTTATTACTTCCCCCGACCCTGATCAAGATAAGCTGTTGGATGGATGGATGGATGGATAGCTTTCTGAAAATCTGTACAGAAGAATCTTCAGTTATAATTGTATCCATCATATCATAAACATGCAAAAATGTTCTCCAGCAGTATCTGTGCAGTGTTATACATGTAGGATTCATTCTACACCACATCTGTACACATTTTTTTCTCCAATTCTACTTTGAGACAGATATGAATATATATAACAGCACTTAATTTCAATGCTTATAGCGATGGGTTACCCTTATAGTGAGTCACCAGTGTGGGTCCCATTGTATATTGCTCCATTCAGTCTCTTTATGTGACACTAAGGCTATGGTCAAGGAGAAAGTCTTAGACATGCTCTTCCCCTTGGAAACAGCCACCAGAGACCCCTCGGCATTTGACTGCATGGGAGCGGTTATGAGAAAAGTCATTGGTAACATGGGGCCTTGCCTGCTGCGTTCATGTAGGTGACAATTTTTAAATTTTTTTGGAGATTCCATGGACCTGCAGTCACGCCTTCGGTTGGCGTTTATCATTTTTCGGCACATTTTAGTATGAGAAGAATTTAGCATTTTTATGAGCCTGTCGTGTGAATAAGTGGTGACTTCTTTATACAGAAATATACGTCCTTGGTCTCTGGGACCTCATGTACTGATCTATCATAGTATTCAAAGTAGTGTTTGAAACAGTTCAGAGAGGGTCCTCAGAGAAGGATCTACCAAATAAATGAATACAATGCTTCTGAAGCTTATTCCCTTCCTGTTTTTTTAGTGGCAGGTAAATTAATTTGTCTCTTTAAGGAATTTCTTGGTATTGAGGCTCCTAATCGTAAAGATGGGGCTTCCAACTAGCACTACCGGCAAAGTATTTATTAACATTTTCATTATTGGCCGCAAAGTCAGCAACCCAATATGGATTCCCGCTCGTCTTTAATGCAGATCAGATGTTCAACCAGACCTGAAATTCAATAAGACCCCTACATCAAATACAACCTGCTGGTAGCAGTAGGGTCTGGCTCCTTCGGGTGGCCAAAAACACATCATTCAGGACTACACAATGATCCATTGGAATGGTTGAAAAGTCAACAACGTAGGCTACGACTGCAATGATCCCTTGAATCTGTGTTTCTTCCTTTGAGCACGTTGTGTGTTTCCTAGTCCTAAAGTTAGTCAAAACACATCTACTTTGGCCTTGCTGTTGTCGTTGCTTTGCACAGGGTAGACTAGGAATTTTTGTTGTGTTAGACACTTGCATGTGATGTCAAGCAATTGTGATGCACAAATTAGAAAATTTACATTTCGTTCCTCTTTCTTACCATTTTATTATCTTAGGCTTGCATGTTTAGCCTGAATGATATTTTGGTAGCAATGAAGTTTTGAACAGCACAGGGACAAGATGCTGGGATCGCCCTGTGGTAATGTAGGTCCTACCTCAGAGAGCGCATCTTATACGTATTTGATTTGGGATGCCTTCATAACAAAGCTTCTTTAATGGCTCTGTGAAACAAATTTAATTTTGAAATATATATTTCAATCAGAAATCTTTAGCTAATCAACTGAATTAACATTGTATCATATCCAAGGAGCCAGCAAGTGATATAACCTTAAAACATGAATGACACTATCCGCCAAAAACATTATTATTTTAGTTTACAGTTCTTTTGCGTTTGGATATTTTTCAAGCCCTTGGATGACTGTGTTTTTCCACAGCAAATGGGTAATGAACCTGGGTCTGCAGCCACCACCTCCTTGCTTTGCCCACAGATCTTGAAGCATTTCTATGCTATGGTAGCAGTCATCTTGGTCTTGTCGAGGTTCCAAAGCTTTGTGGAGCGACGTGCTCCGGATCAGCAGTCCAGCTCAGCTGTTGATCAGGAACATCTGATGAGATGGTATCTCACACGGAGGTGTCCACGATCAAGTAGGCCGTTTACGGATACATGGCGGCCGAGAGAGTAATCCCATTTCTGGAGACTGGGAGATGCATGGATTATTGCTGCCTGCCCTCAGCTTTCAAATTGCTTTATCCCTCACAATGTTTTTAATTGAAGAGGTCTCATTATTTATGCTTGAATTTAGAGGCAGTAGTGGGGACTGTCTGGATGTCCTTAAAAATATAGCATTACTGCAAACATACTCACACCGATTCTAGAGTACAGTCAACAGGGGAGTACGGAAAGAGTCATTCATTGAGAAGATCTTTTCTTTAGTAAGTACCGTTCTGTTCAATGACTATTTACCGATACAATTTCAGACATTTAAAGATGAAATATTTGTGAGTGTGGCATGTTTAACTGACACCCCTTCAAAGGTTTTAATCATAATTTGTCTCTCACAAGTTCCTTTTTATTCTGCCTCTAGAAAAAAAATAAGTTGTAATATACCCAGATGTTCTTTATATTACCGCTCCAGTTTATCTTTCCTTTTCTGTGTCTTTCTACAAAGAAGAGATCACAACTAGATATGGAGTTATGAAAATTCTGAATGGACATAAGAAAGCACAGAATAACCCTCAAGTGATCTTGAGAAGATGAACAGCTCTCATTAAGTGGACGTGTGCACTTCATCTTAAAGAAACGGCTTCACCTCTGAAAAAAATAAGGTATTCCATAGAATATGTGTGCAGTGAAATTAGGGCGTTTTTGTATAAATAAGCATGGTTTATGTGTGTCCAAGGTCAGCAGGAACTGTGTGTATCTGGTTGGACGTGGACTGTGAGTATGGACAATGGTGAATGCTTATGTCTGTGTATGAATATCTTCTGGAGAGCAGGCAACATGAGAGCTGCAATGTCTGAAGCTGTAGATGTCACACACCTTCAAAGAACCAGATGGAGTGTCTGTGGTGTTGACAAGCTGGTGGCACAATCTCCAAATGTCGTGTGGGCATAGCAAAGGGGAACTGTTAGAAAGCAAAGCTCTGTGTGTGAGAGGCGCTGCCAAATTGTAGATAGGAACGGTCCTGGGTCCAGACCCTGGGACTGGAGGGTGTCTGCGTTGAGTCACTGCCTAAACAAATCTCAGAACGGTGATCGCAGAAAAGGGACGTTTGTAATAAAATGCACACACTCCAAATGACCTTTTACATTTTGTTTTATGTTGAAAGATGCTCCACTTCAGCCTTAATTTTATTGCCTGAGCTCATAATAATGAGGCTGGGTCTTGAATGCATCTGTGTATGTACAGAAGTTGCAATGCATGGGTATGTGTGCGTGGTCAGGTGTGTGTTTCTGTGTAAGTGTATGGGCCAGGTCAAGGCTCTGTTCACTGTGTATGAGTGGATGTATGAGTGTGTGTGTGTGTGGGTGGGTTATGTACATATTACATTATGGGGACCAAATGTCCCCAGAATGTGATAAAAACCTGTTATTTTGACGGTGTGGGGACCATTTTTTCGGTCCTCACAAGGGGAATCTCACATTTATAAAAATCTGTGACAGCAATCAAAAACCTAAAAATGCCAAAAGACTTGTATTGTATTTGGTTACTTATGGTTAAGGTTAGGGCTGGGTAGGGGTTAAGGTTGTCATTGTTGGGATTAGGGCTTTGCCCATAGAAATGAATGGACGGTCTCCACAAAGATGTGTGTGTGTGTGTGTGTGTGTGTGTGTATGCGTGTGTTTGTAGACAGGCATGGACAGGAGCCAGCACACGTGTCGCTGTGAATATCAGTGTGTGTAGATTAGTGAGGATGCGGGTCAGCACGGGCGGCTGTGTGAGCAGGCACCGCGCCGCGTTCTTGTGCGGCAGAGCGGGTCCAAGTGCCAGGCCAGGCACGCCGCAGTGGTGCACTGTAGCCCGATTCGCCAGCGCCGTGAGCGGAGCTGGCAGCCACGCTGCTCCTGCAGTAATCAGTGAGAGTGCAGCGCTGGCCCCCTCCGCCTCTCCGTGCCTGTGGTTCATCCACATGCTGCCTGCGCTGCTGCTTGGGGGGAGGGGCAAGCGTCAGCGTGGGGGTGGGGGTGGGGTGCTGAGGCCCGGAAAGGGAGCAGTGGGGCCCTGTGCCTTTGGCCTGGGGTTGAGTGTCTTAATACTGCAGCTTTTTAACTGTTTATGTAACGCTGAAAATGATGGGGGAGAAAAACAATTTAAATCTTAACACTGGACACGTAGGTAAAACTTTTATGTGTGTTTTCAAATGTGATGTAACGCTGTGCATCCCAGGAGGACCTGAATGAAACCCGCCGCTCCGCGGGCGGTGGGCGGCTGCAGGGGTCTTTTACGATGTCCCTTGGAACCAGGATTCACCTCCGATAAAACTGTTTCGACTGTCACTTTCCATGGCCGTCTTTCCCTCGGAATATAACGTACCAGTTAAGGAACAATTCCAGAAAGGACTCAGCAGCTGGGGGAGGGGGCGGTTCAGTCAGTAGACCATAATACCTTTTCAGAAGGGATTTTCCAGTTTTTTTTTCTCTGTACTTTTAACTAGCATCATACAGACAATAAGTACATTGCAAAGCACGTGCAAATGGATCAGGTTTTAATTCAAAATGACATTATAAAACCTCCTTAAACAAAGTCTTTCTGCAAAATTCTACTTGTTTAGGAGAGAAACCGGTAATTCAATCATAATAGCATGCAAGGGGTGGATCTAATCGTGTAAGAAATAAGAATGAATAAGGGATGCTTCGGATGTAAAGCCCCTTTGGCTTTACAGTGGAACAGAAAAGGTATGTTAAAGTGATGATGTCACTGCCATGGGCAGAGAGACGGATGCGCAGAAAAGGCAGAGCGGAGTGGGTGAGACAGGGGGTGATGGATAGGGAGACATTAAGGGTGCAGGCTGCCTTGGAAGGAGCCGAGGAGGGGAGCAGTCGGAGATCAGCGGTTAGTGCTGTGCTGCGGCTCTCTGTGGGTGTCCCCAGAGCCCGCACTGGCGACTCGGATGACAGAATGGGTTTATTGTTACTCCTTTGCCGGCCACCAAGCCCCAGCCCCAGCCCCACCTCGCAAAGACAGCTCTCCCCGCACAGTAATGAAGCACAACCACCCAGAGCAAGAGGCTTTTTCTGTTCAAGGGCCCGGCTGGGCTCTCCCTGTGTAATCATACCACGCCGTTTTCGAAGTTAAATGAAGGCTTGGTGATGTTAGATATGGGGGAGGGGAGTCACAGCCAGAGTTTCCCAAATACAAAGAAATGTGAGCCATGCCCTAAAAATAAATATCCACTATTCACAAATTATCTCATTATTATTTTGTCTGGCCTACACACTCCTGTAAGACAAAAACATGGGGAAAAATGAAAATTTAATGACAGAGACGCAGATTGTAATAATGCACACTTTTATTAGAATGAGTGAAAGTCTATATTTGATGAACTATTTAAAATGTAAGGGTATTTCTCCTGCCAAATTTTGACACGTAATTTGTAGCATCAGTAGAATATGTTTTTACAACTGTATTAGTGTATAGTAACTTTTTATATTAATATCTATATTGTGTATGTATTACAATATCTATTAAGATAATATTACAATGTATTGTATTATATTTCCATATATTGCTACATATAGTACCATATATGGCGATATATCAATTTGTCATTCTGGACATATTGTTTAACTTTGCTGCTGAGAATCATGGGAAATCTTCATTAATCTTAATCTTTATTGTGGGATAATATTCTCCTGGTGAATTTCTAACAATCTGTCAGCTACTTTTCTGCCAGCATGTGAGTTCACAGGTGTAAAGTTGACTCCCTAGACACCTAAATCCATTTAAAAGGTTACCAGATGGCAACTGTAAAAAAAAAAAGTTGTGTTACAAGCTATACATTAAAGGAAAGACATCGTTTTCTTCCTGTTTAGTACTGGGCATCTTCCTTAGTGTGCTACTCCCCCCCCCACACTGTTTATGTGCTTGTTGACATGGTGTATTTGCTGAAGATGTGGATTCCTGACTAGAAGGTTTTCACTTGAAGTCCCAGGAAGTCCCTGCCAGGGGAGCTGCTAGAGATTTTGTCCCCCATGAAAGCATATTATTTTGGGCCCCCAACCCAGACCAATCCAATAATGTTCCAAACTTTGTAGGACCCCTGTCACACAGGGGGCATTGGAATCGTCATAACGGTCCTCTTTATAGTGACTCCGTCCCTGCCTTAACCTGAATTGTAAAATATGAAAGATATCCAGTTTTTCAAATTGTCTCTTTGGGAAAAGGCATCAGCCTGATATAAATAATGGTTAAATAATTAAAATATAATACTAGTTGATGTCTCAGTTAGCCTCATTCACGCTGAGGTGCGTATCCTTTTTTAAAGTCTTGACTGTTAACCATATTCATATTCCTATATGTCATCGGGATCTTTCAGTTGGGCTGCTGTTTTTTTCCCATCTGGAATGTCCCATGAACGGCTGTTTATACATTCCCATCTTTTGCGCCGCCAGCCACAGTGAACGGTGTCAAACCGCTAAGGGTTCGGCCAGAAAGCAGCACGTACAGGAGCCTGTTTCTGAGGTTCGGTCGGTTAAACGCTGAGCCAACAAGAGTCTTATGAAGGTATATTTTGCAAAGATCCTTTTATATATTTTTTTGAAAGCCGGGTAAATGTGAAATAATACACCCATGTAGATATAAGTCTAATCGTATTGTCAGAGATTTGTCTAGTTGAGTCATCAGTTGTCAATGTGAAATTAAACGTTTTTTGTGTTTGCTGCCTATAGCCATTAATATCCCATATGATGTGTAGGCTTACTTATAGATAGATTTTATTGAAAAATTTGGAATTTAAATATCTAGAGCATTTCATCTAAGGCAAGCCCTGGTGGATGGTTAATTTAGCTAAACCTTATGGTAATACTTTACTTGAAGCAGTCATTGTAATGCATTATAGATACCTTCATAATGCATTATAACGGTCAGTATAAGCCATCACGATGCATTATGAAGGTACCTAT
>JAAGVU020000032.1:5196001-5226715 GCA_011763525.2 Mormyrus iriodes
AAATAGTTATTGCCATGTCTATTATACTTTATGAATGCATTATAATGCATTATGAAGGAATCTATAATGCATTATACTGTACATGCATGCTTTAAGCAAAGTGTTACCAAATGGTTAAACGTAGTTGTTGCTTGTGACACACTGTTGATGAAATATAGATGGTGGGTAATGTGATTAGTTTGCACTGAGGCAACAAATCGTATTAGCTAGGCTAGGCTGGTGACTTTTTCACAATTTCTCCACCTTTAACTCAGTTAACTTGTTGTATCTCAATGAGAAATCAGAAAAATACCACCTTTCCTGGCCTCATTTCTGCTCAGCACAGAAGTAGGGAACCAGCTCAGTAGTAAGGAGTAAGCGTCTGTGTACTTGTTTAGTTAAACGCTAAATAAATCAGTATAAATAAATAGTGGCAATAATTAAGCGTTAATAGGTCACTGAATAAATCAAATTGGGGGATGAAAGTGTGGTGGCTGCAATCAGCCGTAGAATGGGAGGCCTTTCGAGGCTGCAAACACAGGCCACTTCTGCACTAGGCAGCACTTGCTGGAATTTTCCCAGTATCTGAGAAGTGGCAACTTTGCTGGTGCCACTGGCACACGGTGCCTGGAGCCTCTCCCTGCCACTCTCTGTATTCCTTTGCACGTGCTAAAGTGCTGGGCGTCTCCGTCACCGTGTTTTTTACGTACATCTGCTGTCGCACAGAGCGGAGGCATCGACAACAACAGGCGCTAAACGTAGTTTAATATCAACCAGCTCCATATGCTAAAAAGTAAAAGCTAGTGGGTAAGACGTGCTAAGCAGAATTGCCTTAAATACTTTGGGAGAATAATTATATTCTTGCAACGATGACTGAGCATCGAGGAGTATGAGTTTTGTCTGTCATACAAATACATTGTTGGTATAATTTGTTTTAGAGGTGAAAATGTGGAGTTCCACTCACCTCTCCATTCCTGTTTTCCCCTAAAAAGAACAGGAAACATTAACATTAATGACTTTATATGCCAAAGAGAAGCATTGTCTGGTTTCTGGTACTCTCTTTTGTCTCCAGTACAAATTTAGTATCCAAGGTGGTGTGAGACGTATGTCTCCACCATGCAGCTCCACCACAGGGCAGGCACACTTCCTGTAATCCTCTGGTCACATGACTTCCTGCAGGACAGGTGGTTGGTTGAGCTATCTGAAGATACACATGAAATTACCGCATGCTCCTGCCAGACAAAAGTAAATAAAATGTTACAGATATTATCAAGACAGTAAGAGCACGTATGACGTGATGAAGGATAATCATATGTAATGTATGCTGGCTATTTACACAGTACTCGTTGCTGGGGCTATCAGGACTGGCTTAAAGGCTTTTGAACATTGAGTGAGACTACAGATGTTCAATACTGTGATTATTATAAGGAAATGATAAATAAATGAACCGCAGCTGTAATTGAAGGAAATCATAAACCTGATAGCTGATAATAGCAAGGGGAGAGTTTCATGTTCAGCAAATATGAGTCAAACTGGAGAAGGTTTCCATCATCTTTGGTGCTCATCTCGTTTGCAGGAGCGCTTTGCTTTGCAGCCATGATGTATAACATCTGCCTGTCTATTCACAGTCATTTAAAACTGCATGTAGGACTTGGCTGTCTTATTAGTTGATGTTACATTTTGTAGAAAATTATTTTTACAACACGAATCTAGTTTATACTAGTGTGTGTGTGTGTGTGTGTGTGTGTGAGAGAGAGAGAAAGATACTAAAAAAGTGAGACAGCAGTTACACTTTGGAACTGCCTCACTAGTAGATAGAGAGGTGCTGTTCATTCAGAGGAAGTTGCCCATATGAATAAGTGAGCTCTGCAACAGAATCAGGCTGAGCGGAATGGAACGTCAAGAAAAAAACTGCATTTGATGACAAAATAATCTGCGTTTTACGCTTTTAATTAGTCTGTCAAACATGTCCTGTTTCTAATGTCTCTCTGCGCCTTTGGTTTTTTTTTTCCAGTTTAATGAAAATGCTTTGGGAAATAATTGAAATGAAAAGATGTGTTTAACTGTACAAATGTAAAACACCTGAATTATTTCTACAGATACTTCTGAGCAGGAACTAATTAAGCTTTTCCGATGCATGCCTTCGCCATGACGCGTATTTGAATATATGGGGCCACCTTTGGCCATTTGGAAATGAGGTACAGGCTTCCCCCCTGTCAGTGTGCTGGCAGTAACTGTCTACTCTCCTTCCAGACAGTCACTCCTTCTAATTCCAGCTCGCGTTCTAGGACCTGGAGACCTGAAGGGTGCCAGGTCGTAAATAGACCAGATCAGGTTGGTGAGTTTCACGAGCAGCAGACCCTCTTCTGTTCCTACCCTTACTCACGCTTTGGACATTACATGCGGATCCTGCCCTCACCTTTCACCCGTCGGCAGCCCTCTCCCCTCTACTTGTAACTTATAAGTTTTTGTTGTCCTTTTTGTTCTTTCCTGTATTTCTGTCCAAGTCCGTTCGCTCTCACAGCCTTATCTGTAGGAAGTAGGAAAAGTGAAGATTAGTGGGCAGAGGCAAGTCAAGTCGAAAGTTAATATCATTTTAAAATTTGCATGCACGCGTCGAAACTAAATAGTGTTCGTCTTTAGACTTTAAAGAGAGCTTTACACATTAGATGACAAAGATGGTCAAAACAAAAACAAAAACAAACAAACAAGAAGATAAATGTGCAATTTAGTGCAGGAGGACTTTGTACTCTAATGTTACAAATTTTCTTGAGCCATCTGACCCAGAACAGTTTATTCCTTGGGATGTTAAAATACATAGAGGGCACTCATCTCATGATCTGTGAATGTACAGGATTTATCCCACCGATTATATGGCTTCCTCCTAATTGTAACCTCAGAGCTCAGGAGGACTGAGCAGCTTGATTGTCTTCACTGAAATTGTTCTAAATGGACATCTAAGATGACATCAGCATGTATTAGAATTTGATTAGACACCATGAAGTACTTGAAGGACGTGTGCATGTGTTCATTTCAAAATTAAATACAGGTACCTGAGTTAATAACATCTGAGTTACTGACAGCTTGTACTTATGAACAGAGGTGGATAGTTCAGGTCCAGAGAGTAAAAGTCCAGACCAAGGTTTTGTTTCAACCAACCAGTTGAGTATGAAGAGTCATATTCACACAGTATTCAACTGGTTGGTTGACACAAAATCTTGGTCTGGATTTTGGTCTGAGCTATTTACCTCTGCTTATGAACGGATAATGCAAAAAGCCTATTATACTAAAAATTGGGGTTAAATACAATGATTTGTAATAATGCAATGCATGCACTGCTTTGTGACACTCGTGAAAACATTGTGTGGCTTCAGTGGTTTGTCAGCTCGACATGCAGTACAGTATATGGTTACGTTTATTATTACTGTATAATTTAGGCTGCTGGATCCTGGATATTATTATTATTATTATTGTTGTTGTTGTTGTTGTTGTTGTTTTGTTGTTGTATGTATTATTATTTTTTTGACTTACCTACAAATTTTTGTAATCATATTTAGGGAACGGAACTCGTTCCTGACCTGGGGACTGCCTGTATACAGAAGTAAGGTTATAACACTGAATAGAAGCTGACACACTTTGATACAGATACATGCTTTATATGAGTTTTGGTGTTTGTGTACGCCAGGCCCCGGCTAGTGACTATGCCTTCCTGAACACGAGCCTCTGAAAGGACAGATTACAAGCAGCAGAAAGGAGAAGAGGGAGGTGGGGGTGCTGGAGAGGGGGGGGGGGAGAAGTCAGAAAGGAGAATGCAACATTAGCATTTACAGTCCGTAATTAGATATCATTTTCCAACAGTATTGAAATTAGGATCCAAACAAAACAAAGGGCCAAATTGCTACCAGGATTAGCTTCTCGCCAGTGAATGTGGTATAAAAGAAGGGTGGATGGGGGGGCAGTGATATAAGAAATGCTAATATTGACAAACAGGGGCCTTCGGGCACAGGCTGGGTTGCCAGGTGGAGCGCACCGTGGCCGGATGCACCGCCCGGCCTCTCTGTTGGAGAGCGTTTGGCCTCGAGGTCTGCCTCTCATCACCATTTTCCATGGTGGGCTCACGCTGCCCAAGATACAGGAGATCAGTCCTGTTTGGCTACGACTGATGCCTCCGTGGCCGCTCACAGAGCCGCACCGCCTCGCTCCTCCCGGTGACTTGGGGTCAGACTGATGAGCGGGAGTGGCATCGCCGTGGAAGTCGGCGGGGCGGCAGCACAGCGGGGATGTTGTCCCTGTCCCCGACATCAAAATAAACAGCCCTGGCCTTTCGGTGACCAAATCCGTGGGAGTGTCACCCGCCTCATTCAGCATCTCCGAAGGAATTTACGGCGCAATTCATAGATAAACAAATTAACATGCAAATTAGCCACTTAAATAAAAAAAATCAAGTGAATCTAAAAATAAGCACTTTGAAACTGTGAATCCCACCAAATTTAAAGTGGAATTGAGGGTAATTAGCAGGGACTTGGTCTGATATAAGAGTGCAACAGCCCTCAGGCTCTCAGATCTAGTTAGAGGTTATGTTTTCAATGACATCTGGGCTGGGGTAATTAAAGCAGCGCTGTATAAATAATCCCATCAAAAGGGAACAACATATCAACCTCTGTTTAATCCCTAATTACCCTAGCTCCTCCCCTGAAATTTTGCCCCCTGAGCTGCATTAATTACCAGGCTGCTAACGAGTAGCCAGCAGTTCTTGCTCCCTTGTCTCAGAGCTAGCAGCTCACTGCTAAATATCTCTATACACTTGATTGGCAGCCATTTTTCTCATTTAGCGTTCAATTAATATCACAGTTTTAGCACATAACGAATTGCCCTTCGTTTAACATTAACATTCTCTGATACAGTCGCCCTTTTTTATGTATAAGCTTTGTGTTTGTGTTTTTGTCTCTGTTGACGCTTTATGCTTTTATATAATTATATGTATATTTATATATACAGTGCTGCTAATACTTGTGCTTTCTAGTTTTTGTCCGCACTGGTTTGCTGGCCTGTTCCATTAGCTCAATGCTTCCTTAACTGGCCTTTACCCACTTCTGTAGAGCATCTGAATGTTCTATGCAGTGAAAGGTGTGCGTTGAGTCACTGACACATGGCATAATTGTCTTGTTGAGTACAAGTTAATCTGCCCATCTTCCAAGACACTTATCCAGTACAGGGTCACGGTGATCCTAGAGCCTATCAGAAGCAGCACAAGAAGTGAGGAAGGGCACACCCCGGATGAAACGCCAGTCTCTCACAGGACACACACACTGGATTACACTGCATTACCACGACAACTTGCAGACATAGCTCCACCTAACTGTGTGTTTTTTTGACCTTGAGAGGAAAACCCATAGAAGCACAAACAGATCATGCATGTTCCTGACACACAGTCAGGGGTCACAAAACCAATACATTCTGCATAATATTTACATTGCTGTGTGACATGCTAAATTGGCCGTTGTGCATGTATGTACGTGCGAATAAGTACCGATGTGTGTACACAGAAAGCTATACCTGCAGAGTTACATGAAATGCTCAATTTCGAACTGATATTTTATTCTGCTTAAAATATAGCTATTAATGACACAAGCATACAGCTATGTTGTATTATACATAATCTTACATATTTTGGTTAAAATTAGTATTGAATTTAGCCTTGGGAAGAAAAAACAAATATTTAAAATAAAGATAGATAAGACTGACTTGGATTCTTGACGAAAATACCAGTAGCGAAGAGTTCTGCATGTTGTGCCTGTTTAATCAAACTGAAACAACAGGCCGTGCTGACAGCTGATGGATGGAGGCGCGGAGGCGCAGGCCACGCGCGGAGACCGTCGGCGAGCGTGTGTAGCGCACCGCCACACCGGAGACAAAGCAGCGGAGGCCACTGCCGGTAAGGTGTCAGCGCCTGTTAATCATCAGCCCTGACGTGTGCGGGAACACCAGGGCCCCGGCTTTCCATGTGAGCATCGCACCACCGTACATTTCCCGACTCCAAAGATGACACCTGTCAGTGAGACACGCAACTTTCCACTTGCATTATGGGTGATTTCTTGGATCAGTCTGTGTGCTCAGGTCAACCGCAGCATAATAAATATATGTAGCAGAATCCCTATAAGGTTACGGGGAAACAAAATTATTATTGTTGAATTGATATTATAATTATGCCCTGTGATAGACTGGCATTTCGCACAGGCTCACCCCTAATTGTTTGTTCTGTAGACTGGGATAGGTTCCAGGCTTACTGGGACCTTGTGCCGGGAAACTGGTTGGAAGATGGATGGATGGATGGATAATTTCTTTTTTATTATTTAAAACATATTAATATTTTTTAACTAATAACCAACTGTCATAAAGTCTGAGAAAGTGAGAGGACACCATGGATGCTAAACACAAAATGAATGTGAAGCGATCGTCAGGTGTTTTCATTTAACCCTAATCTGGAAAGAATTCCTTTAATATATTATATTTCTGTAAAAGATAAATTCATTCATTCATCTTCTATAATGCTTGTCCTATGCAGGGTCGCAGAGGCCTGGAGCCTATCCCAGAAATAATGGGTGTAAGGCAGGGAATAACCCAGGACGGGGCGCCAACCCATCGCCGGCCTTGCAGCTCCTGTCCTGCTGTGATGGCAGGGTTCATGCGCTCCTTTGAATCAAGCTGACTGCTTTCTTTATACACAGAGAAGCACCCCCCCCCCACACACACTGCCAGCAGCCGGCGAGCTGTGTGCGCCTGATAGGTCTGTAGGTGTTCCGATCTTCTCCGCCGCGGCTGCCTGCTACAAAGCTGGGGAGGAGGCCGTTCAGCATCCGAGCCTTCTGATAAGCAGCCACCCCGGTTAAAGCAGGGGTATTATAATCAGATGGCGTCATTCACGGCCCCCTCGACAAGCAGTGCTTTGGGAGAGGTTATGTCTTTCACTGAGAACCTGCGCCGCTTTGCCCCCTAGCTGTGATTTCATGCAGGTCCACCTTTCTTCCTGGGTCAAAACTTTGCATAGACTGGCGCCTTGATAATTATCTCATCTATTAAACGAAGGATCTCCTGACAAAAAGGTACATGTTGCATTTACCGGTTTGACATTCCGTGACACCTCCTGCTTTCTAGTCAAGACAAGACTCAGAGGGAATAATTATTGCTCACCACATTAGATATTAAATCTAGACAAATATTGTCATAAGTCTGTAAAACAAATTTTAAAAAGTTACATTTACTGTTCCATTTCCTTGAGTGATTAACACTATTGTGCCTGGGTCGTGCTGGTCAGCGAGAAAATGCTTTAAGACACCAAAAATCACCAAAGAGCAGCGTTTACTAGTTTCTTGTTGAGTTTGTCTGTTTCATTGTCACTATAAAGGTTAACCACCACCGTTATTACTGGTGGTAACTAAACCAAGGGCACATAGATTCTCAGACCAGGTTTAACCCTTAAAACCAATATATTTTCTTTGTAAGTAACTTGGGATTTATTTGTGTGCCAGACGACCTTGTTTTGCAACCCTAACAGCATCTACTACCCTTTCTACAAGAGACTTTGACAGGAGACTTAATATGGCACTCTGCTAAAATCACACTAGGGCATTGGATTCCAATAGAAGAAGGCACCCTATTAGCAATCCCGCTACTTGACCTGGAATCGTAGGACTTGCTGTTCCTGTGATGTATGTATGTGTTTCTGCTTGATTGTGTTTGAAAGCTGAGCTTCCGAACATTGGACGCTCTGACCTCTGACCTTACAGTCGGACACTGACCTCTGAATAGAGTTCGCTGGCATTGGACACTTACTGGTGGTCACAAAATTTCCATCACAAGATCGCCAGTAGACTGCATTGGCAATTGTGAATTAAGCAACATGTTGTATGAATTAGATTAGAAAATATTTTGACTATATAGGATTAAATGAGTTTCATTCCCAGACAAAGGCGGGCGTAGGACCAAGCGCAACCGCAGAAAAAGGCTGGAATGTTTCACTTTGAGTGGCTCGTTATGCAGGCCGACAGCGTTCCTGCTCGTTCGCCCCGTTTTATTGGCAATCTAAACGACACCATTGCCATTCAGCTTGGGAGCTGCTGAAAGAATTGTTTTAATTGGATTTATTTACTCAGACACCTTTGTACACTGCTTTGACTTCAGTGCTCGTGGGCCAAACAGCCACGTGAGTGTTTTGACTTCATTAATGACAGACCATTAGATGATCATCACTAGCATATCTCAGTACTCCATCACATCTTCTGCATGCACCCTTAGGTTCTCAAGCTACATCAAAACACTGTACAGTCACAGGTTAATTAATAGAGGAGCAGGCCGTGAAAGGCGCAACTTTCTTCTGGTGTTGGCGTATCAGACGGGATGAGTTTCTCTTCCACAGGGGTGACAGTTTGGCTGTGCTGGAGCATCAGCGTATCATTGAAAGGAGCCTGAGGTGCAACTGTGATGAAAACAGAGAGCGGCTGGTCCCACAAGGCCGGCGTTCCGACATAGCCTCTCTTTGGCGGTCCGGTGTATCCAGCGACCTCCCTCTCGAGACGCCCCACACCCTGCAGTCTCATCCTTCCCGTCGCCTCTCTCTCCCCATCGTTAAACCCCAGCTCTGTGTGCGCTCCTCATTTTTGTCCTGGATAAAAACACACACACACACACACACACACACACACACACACACATTAATGTGACGACTTTCTCAGCAGACAGAGATCTGCACCGAGCAGCATTAACTCTGTAGCCGCATGTCCCTCTTTGTTGTAGTTAATTTCTCATCAGTCTGGCTGCCCTAAGCCAGTGAGGCAGTTACTGAGGAGCAATTAAATCATTAAAGCTCTGGCCACATACAAGTCCAATCATGGAGTGCAGCAAAAGGGTCCAGGAGGGCTTAGTAATTACGTATACATTTAACTCATTATTTAGTTAAGGGCAAACAAAGGCACTTCATAAATGCACATTAAATAAACATTCGCCGGCATTTGCGAGGTGGTTATGCATGTATATTCATGCAATTGCGCTTTTCAAGATGCAGTAATTAATCATTACTAGAGGATGGGCTTGTTGGGACTCATAATCATGTTAAACCATTGGTGTTCTGAGCCATTGAAACCTATGGGAGAGTAATTTACACAACCCGTTCCAAAGAATATCCTTCTTTAGCCTAATGAAAGCGATGTATAAAAGGCAGAAATGTCTCATCACATGCATACAATAATGGCTGTGCCTAATGGTTAGGGAAGTGCCTTTGTGATTGAAAGGTTGTTGGTTTGAATCCCCGACCAGCAAGGTACCACCCCCATGCACTACTCCCCGGATGCTAAGTAATAGTTGTCTGCTGCTATGTCACATATGGGTTAAATGCGCATTTCGTTGTGTTGTGTCAACAATAACAATTCTTCACTTAACATTCTGCACATGGGAACATTTCTGTGAGTGCTGTTTACCAAAAATGGTGTGTCAATGGTACCCTACCATCTGACTGCCTTTGTCCATTTGCCTCAGTGTGGATCTGTTAGTCTACTGGTTACGTGCTTCTAGCCTGACAACTGATATAAGCAAAAGCTACTGCTAAAAGGAACACAGGAATATGACTGATTCTGAAAATAAGTCGTTCCTGTTGGTGTGTTTTCCTAAATCCCATGGTTGTCCTTTGTCATCATTTATAGCTGAACCCTGCTTAGTTGTCTGTTATTAATGACACATTCTCAAAGTTCTAGCTGAGTTCTTGGCACAATAGTGACCTGAACCACATGACAAAAGGTTGGGAGGAAGGAATAGGAACTTTATTGGGGGTGGGGGTGGAGAGTGGGTTTCACTAACTGGTGGAGAGGAACAAAACAGGGTGTTTCGGTGTGAACATGGAGGAAACAGATTTTTTTAAAAGCCAAACTGAGCGTCAGGTCATGAAAAGGTCACAACTGAGAGCAGCAGCTGGGTGTTGGGGTTTGGGTGTGTTTATCTCACACAAGAGAAAGAAAGCGTAGCCTTATATAAGGATTCGAAGAATCGTGCTGTGTATCACTGCTGCCCATCTAACTAGGGTGTGAAATATTCTGGAACATGCATATCAATGCATTAGCCTGACTGTGAGGAGTGGTAGAAGAGGAGTGCTCAAGCAGACTAACCGTGCGCTCAACGTGGGGCAGTCAGAATTAATCTCATAGGCGGGTGTGTCATAGCTTAAAACATTCCACTTATAACACGTGACACAGATATTCATACATATTATTGGTTATTATTATTATGAAAGTTCAACTCCCTGGTTCTGGTCCCCGGTCAACAACAACTATATTTCTGTTGCTTCAAAAATGGTGTGAGAGACCATCAAGCTCTCCGAATCTGTTATGTGTTCTGGATTCCTTACAGTTTTATTACAGTTTAAATATTTCATGATATTTTGAATATTATCGTTGAAGGCAAGCATTGCTGGCTCAGTTGGTGGATCAAATGTACTCCACGCTGAAGCCAATAAGCAGAACTTACGGAAAATAAACCAAAAATGGCTTTTTCTGTACTGGTACACGTTGTCTTTACTGGTACACGTTGTCTTTACTGGTGCACATTTTTGTGCGCTGGGTGTGTCGAGGATGTTTTGCTGGTTTTGCAGCTTTCTGTTGTTCGTGTTAGAAAACTTTAAAATGAAGCTGACCAAATAAAAGACACGCAGCCTTCATAAGTGCCATGCCATCATTTCTGGGGAATCATGTCATCACAATTTTTTGGACTGGTTAATGAAACTGTTGGTACAGTAAAAGGTGGAACCGCAGTGAGCTCATTTGGCAGTATGCTCAGCATGAACGCGACACGAGCAGAGCAAATTTATGTAAAAAAGGTTCTCATATGCTTGCTAACTGCAGAGAGCATGGTGCAGTAAGTGTTGTCAGTGTGAATAGGCCTGTAATTCCGGCCATAAGGGTGACATCTTGAATGCTGTCACACCATGCCACTGTATGTGGTCAAAATGTTTCTCAGCAGAATCCTTCAAGCTTTGAGGAAGCTCGGTGATTAAGATGTTTTCCAATCCCTGTTCTACAGAGGACGATGAGGTTGTTGGCACATTGTCAGATCCAGGAATCCATCCATCGTCTAGCTGTGTAATGTAGTCAGGGTCACGAGGAGGACCGGGACCATCTCAGGCAGCAGAGGGCTGGCGGAGACCCTGAATGGCAGGTCAGTCCCCCACAGTCACACACACAATCATACACTATGGGCACTTTAGAGCCCCCATTGAGCCTTATTGAGTTTGAAACCGGAGTACCCAGTGGAACCCTCATGACATGTTCTAACCCCCAAACTGGGAAGTGTGAGGCAACAGCATTTCCCACTGCAGGACCATGTCACTCAGATCCAAGAATACAGCCTATAAATGGGCCTCAGAACCAAGGACTTCAGCAGTATTTAAAAGCACGTTCCTTTTGTGAGCGGAAAGCTTGATGACTGACAACTTGAATATTTTCGTTACACGGTCCAATAGCGAACCGTTCAAGCAAACTGCTGACGCCAGATTGACCTTAATGTATCAATATTTGTGTGTCCTAAACTGAACTACCCGCCTCTTCTGAGGTGTAACCTACCATGCATCCAACTGTCAGTAAAAATGGATGGCTGATAACCGTCCATCCATCTTCCCACCACTTATCCTGGTCAGAGTCGCAGTGGGTCTAGAGTCTATCCCATAATACATTGCACCAGTCAGGGGTACATCAGTCCATCAAACAGCACACATGCAATCAGATGGATTATAATGTTTAATAAAAGTATATGTAATGACTCTCAGTTCCTTTGCCTTCATTCTTAATGAATAAAGAACCAAAGGCAAAGAGCTTATCACTGTGGAGGTCCTAGTTGGCACAGATTGACTTTACCTAACTATGCAAAATAATGGCTTGAGGCACAAAAATATCACAGTGCTCAGACTAATGATTCATATTTAATATCTTACAGATGGCTATAGGTGGTGTGGTGGGTATGGCTGTACCTGCTCCTCTTCTCTGTGGAGTTTGTTCCATCTGGGTGGAGTATGTTTCCTCTGGATTCCTCCTGCCGTCAAAAGTTAGACTAATAGGTGTCTCAAAATTGGCCATCGATTATGAGCATGCATATGTGTCCGGTGATACACTGGCATCCCGTCCAGGGTGTATCTTTGCCTTTTACCCTGTGGTTCCTGGGAGAGGCTCCAGGCAAACGGCTGGAAATCAGATGGATGAAGAATGTATTATAAAGTCCTTTGATTTGTCCAGTGCCCGAGTGGTGTGAACAATAACCAGTCAGTAACCAGTCAGGTTACTGGTCTTCTGTGACTTTCATTTTAGCGACAGTCTGGAACGGTACCAATGGGCAGAAAAATCTGCAGGACCTGAAGCTATTCTGTATGACTGATATGCCATCAATTTCAAGGGAAGCGTGAGCTGTGAAATGCGCATGAAGCGCAGGCAGCCTTTGTGGTAGAACCTTCCTGTTCCATCCTGAGCCACGCTAAATCCGTTCCACCTTCCACACGAGCCGTCCCAGGTTTGCCCAGTCACCCAACGGCAAAGGGAATCATGTTTTTGTCAAGTTTCTGTAACTTACAGCCTAATTTCAGCTAACTACACTCAAACAAATGCTCCCAAAGGGAATGTTTGTGCAAATAATATTTCACTGCTATAATTAATAAACCATTATATTGAAATTCAGTCAAGTACAGATATGAATGAAATGACAGTGCTGTTAGACATATGGGGCCTAGACTGAGCCCATGTATGTTTTTAGTCTTGTACGTATCAACAAGAATTTGGAGTAATTTTTTGTTTGTGGCAATTTATATATTCGGGATACCGTTTTTTTGGTCATATATTTTGCAAAGAAAATCCTTGGGCTACTATGGCTGAAACAAAGACTTTTTTTCTTTGTAGGTAAGCGATAAATAAAAATATCGATAATTTATGCAAAAGGGGCACGTGCACGGCCATTAGCGACAAAGTAGGGCTCCGCTATGAGGTGGGGGCGATCATGCTCATTTCTCGTGGCTTGACTCTAAAAGAGGCAGATACTGCAGACAGACAGCTGCTCTTCGTCTGTCCATCAAACTCGTCACCAGTAGAGTGGTGTTTGTGTGTGGACCATCTGGCCGGGAGGTGAGAACCTTAAAGGCAGACAAAGGCCAAAATGAGAATGACTGTCTTTTCTGTGCTCTCTGAGGCCTGAGTTGCTGTGCGTTATCTGGCACTCAATTATGTATGTATGCTAATGAGCAGCTATGTAGATATGTAGGTCAAATAAACCTATTTTCCACAAGGCTTCAGCCCCTCCCTCCCTGCCCCCACCCTGCACACAGCCCCATTTCCCCACCTCTAATTCCCCTCTTCACACACACCGCACACACACACACACGCGCGAGCACGTATTCTCCTGCACACCCGTGTTGGTGCGAAACAGTCGCGCTAATCCCAAAGCGTAGAGAATTCTGCTCTATCCCCATGAACGTGGGATACGGTTCAAAAGCGACATACACAGATCCAGACTACATTCTACGTGTTTCCCAAACAATGGGCTCATCGATTCCATATGCATCTATTTTCCAATAATTTCATTCTTATTTTAAATTAAATAAAAAGACAGGCACATGAGAGAATCTTCTCTGCTAGGCTACTCATTCAATCTTCTCATCTGAGTCCAAAATCACAAGAATTTTCCTCATATTATAACCTTCTAATATTTCCTCTTAAAAATAAAAAACGAATATGCCAAGGTATGCACTGTGCACAATGCTAACTGTATCTATTTACCAAAAAATTTATCTCCATGCTACAGAATGGCACACATGCACATTCCCCTGTCAGTCAGAATGCTGCGTAATTTTCAAAATCATTCCACTATCATAAAAGTAAGTGCGATACAGAATTTCAGCTAGGGTAATCAATACTGTTAGTTATCACAAACCAGTGAATGGAAAAAGGCATAGTTAAAACTAAGCCAGATGGCTTGGTAAGCCGCTAGTTAATGAATTCGATTTCGGAGTCATTGCCAGATAACCATCTACAACTTCGTGCCAGCATCAATAAAATTTTACAACAGTAAGTCGTCTGGTTGAATGATGCAGAATGTTAACCCTCTAGTGCCATTTTCAGGCTGATTTAAGCTGGAAATGTGTTTGCATCATCCACAGGATTGACATTGGATTCTTATATCAGCTATTTTAGTGTGTAATTAAATGTATTTTTTTGGAAATGTAAGGGACCAAGGTCGTCTGTCTTTGTGAGGGCTGTTTGGGTCATTACAGAACAGTGTTGAGGAGCGATGACCTCACAATGAGATCATGTGACTCTCTTCAACAAATGAAAGGATGAACAGCAGTATCCCTTAGACCACTGCATGATAACACCTCCCCTACACAGGCACCCCTCTGGGCTTGCAGAGGTCGAACACAGAGGCTTACTGGGAGTCCTCATTTTGGGCATGGGACTCACATAAGGGACATGGTGGCAATAAAGACCCGTGTAAGGAAGACAGATATTATGGGGCTGGGAATCTCCTAAGCTACGCAGGGCTTTTGGAAGGCATACAGTTTGCTTATTCATCAGTCACACAACTCCACATGCACCCTTTCTACTCTTACTCCATATGAAGCCTCTTCTCAGCTTTTTCTGTCCTTGCTGAGGCTCTGGTCTTGTGCTGTTCCACTCCTTTATGCTTTAACGGTATAATGGGCCTACATGACAAGTTATTGTAGAAGCCAACAGTAGTGGAAATAGCTTTCATGCAGGATGGTGTTTGAAGGCTGCCGTTACATGGGGATGACAGTAATTTGACAGTCTGAGGGAAGACATAACGAAAACAAATGGCAGGAGGAGACTAGGGTATTTAATTATGGATTATAAATTTATACCAGGTTTTTAGGGAATATTAGGTTTAATGGGTTGTGTACGTGGAAGGGTCTGAGATTGCCCTAGGCATCGTTTATGTTTACATTTCTCGAGTAACACGGGCCAGAATGCCACCAGCTGAGAATTCAGCTCCCAGCCTAAAATTGTCATTTTACAGAGTGTTGAGTTTCCGCAGTTACACTGCAGTCTTTCCCCAAATCATGTATTCTTCGCCATTCTTCGAGTGTCTCTCAACGGCTCACCAACTCTCACTCCCTCTCGCTCACTCTCTCTGCCCCCCCCCAATACGGGAGATGCCTGTGGAATATAGTCATCAACTTGATTTTCTTTCTGCTTTTCTGGAAGAAAGGCGAAGCCTCGCAAACACACAGTCAGCTGCGGTGGAGCTGCATGCTTCCCACAGAAGAACAGCAGGAAAATATCACCATTGCTGCACCCACCGAGCCGCTGCCCTGCTCATGGTGCCTCTTAAAGGCACAGGCACGCGGTTGGCGAAGCGCGGCCTCCGCGCTGACGCCCAGACCACAGAACTGCGCTAAGCTCTCTGTGGCTGCTTAGCTAACATTGCCTTCCGACACTCTGCGGTGCAAGACTGGCTGCATGAGCTGCATCCCTTTGGTAGGAAAAGCTCGCCTTGGAAACATATGTTATTCACATGTTGCTTAAAAGGTTCATGGTGAGCCAGGCAATCTAGAATTATCATCCTGCTTGTTTCCTCAACATGCACACGGGGAAGGTAACCATTTTAATTTTGATTTAACTCTCATCTGTCAAGCCTCTCTGCTGTTTATAATGTGTCCACCCCCCCGTGACACATCGACCTTTAGGAATTGCAACACAGGTTTGCATTGACTAGCCTGTCTGTGGGGCACATGGACTGCTGATGTATGCTTGGATTAAGCAGGAATATGCTTGCCAGTGGCCCCCTAAACGGCTGCATAGTTGCACCCGCTCCACGGCTGCCGTTCAGACATACCACGGCTCTCGCACTGACTGTGTCTCCAGGCTGCCATTTAATAGGGTCTCTTTTCCAGACTTTCGTAGCTGTTCTGTGGCGCGACGTGGAAATGAATGGAGTGGAAGCGATGGCGGGGGATAACAATGGGCCTTCGGGTGAGTCAGGGCTGACTCATCTGAACGCTGGATGGAAGGTGACGTTTTTGTGGGTGTTCGCAGGTGGTGTGAATCTGCTCCCTGTGCTGCCAAGACGGAAGCGACTCTGCCTGTCACAACAGTCTGTAGAACCTCCCCCTAATCAGTAGCAAGAGGTGGGACCAAACGGTCTATGATGCTGCTCTGCTGGTTGGATCCGGTAGTCTTCAGCTGGGGAAGAATTAAGGTTTGGTTCCATATAATCTAAAACCTGAATTGTGTGCATTTTTAGGCATAAACAGCTATTAGAAATAACTGTCTGCGCAAGTACAACACAACAAAAGTCAAGGCAATGAGGATATTTAATGATTTAATGATGCTACAGAGTATAAGATGTATATGAAAACATTTACATCCTTGCTTGGAGTCAATCGGCTTAGACAAATCTACTATGGTTGTACATTTATTATCATTTTTGCCTTTGTATTTTTGTTTTGTCTGTAGAGTCTGCAGATATGCTGGAAATATTTTTCTGTTTTTAAAGTATATCTTTAATATGTGGGGGGTGACATGGTGGCTCTGTGGGGTTTGAGTCCTGCCTCTCGGTATACCTGTGGAGCTTAGTCGTTCTCCCCATGTCATAGAGGCTTCAGCAAGATACTCTGGTTTCCTCCTGCAGTCCAAAAACATGCTGTTAGGCTAACTGGTGTCTCTCATTGCCTGTAGCTTATGATTGTACATGGGCCTAGTGATGTACCAGTATCCTTTCTGGGGAGTGGCTGAATGTACTCTATCCATCTTCCAGCTGCTTATCCAAAGCAGGGTAGTGGTGAGTCTGAAGCCTGTCCAAGGCAGCATAGGGCATAAGGCTGGTGGACACTTTCAATGAGAAGCCAATCCATCGCTGGGCATTGAAGAATGTCCTGCAATTTTTCATTCAACTTCAAATTCTTAATGAAGAACCACTTTGTGTACAGCTGCTTCAAATGTTCTCAGATTACTGTACAAAGATGCTTTGTGTTTGGATCTACCCCAGTCCTGATATCGAGCTGATGATTATCAGAACTGTCAGTCCAGAAAAAGTTGAAGAATTTCTGGCTGGGCAGATTTTAGAATGGGGGCCTTAGCTACAACTTGGGGATGCTACCCATAGTATGCTGGAAGAAAGACTACAATGTGACCTCTTGTGGTAATAGAACCTTGGGCTATTGCCAGATAATACTGGAATCATTTTTTGTTTAATATGCAGGGAATAATTGACATGTGATTTGGATTTTTTTATTATTATACTTCAGATCCCTGTTTGCCAAACCACGTGGGTCCTTCCTCCACGAAACAGTCTCCCAGACAATATATAAAGCAAGGTGTCACTTAATGCCCACTGGTTTTAGGAACTCATATAACACACGCCTTGACAAAAATAACATTTCTGGTGTTGATTAAATTTTTGCGTGTATGTGTGTATCCTATCTTCTATGCTTTTCGTCGCAATAAAATGATTTGATCCTGCGCCTTAGTAACGAGTACATTTATATGTGTTTATAAACAATAAACCTCTGGTATGTTCCCTAATTCTTCAGATATTTAGCTAATCACGAGACAAATAAAAGTCCTAAGAGCAGCGACTGACTTAAGTAAAACATACGGGTAATATTCGACTGATGCAATCTATATCATTTCCAGCGTTCATTACCGTCGTATCACTCATCGGCAGGCTTCTCTCTCGTTTCGGTGGCCAGGAGACATTAAATGTGCGTGTTTCCTTTAAGAAGCCCCCCCTCGCTGACTCCACAGCGGAGGGGGAACGGCCAAATTCCTGGAACAGCAGCAGGGGGGAAAAAAAATCACCAGCGGTCTGTTTCAAGTCCCCCAATAGAAACTGTGCCTGATTTGTGGCCAATGTTGGAGATGTAAAAAAAAAAAAACGGAGAAAAAAAAAACACTAAGGGGGTAGCTATGGAGATAGGACGTTCTCCTGGCTGCTTTCTTTGACAGGTGTTGAGTGGGGTAAAAGTCTTAAAACAGAATCCAGCATGTACGCCAAAGGTAAAGGAGCTGTCGTCCCTTCCGATAGCCAAGCGAGAGAAAAGTAAGTGGAATTACGCGCTCATGCGGGCTGCTACTTTGTGTATCACGCACTCTCAGCGATACTTTACTCGATAGTATAAGTAGTTGCTATTATTTAAAGGGCTGTGCGGAGCGCGGTTATATTACTTGCGCGTGTGTTTCCCGACCCGCCGCGTAGGTAGCCGCTCTTTCATCGCTGTTTAATGTCCCCCCCCCCCGGACCCCGAGCACGAGGATATTTGGCTGTTTTTGATGAGGCTGTTTCATCCCAAAGAGCACAAAAAAATTATTCCTTCGTCTTACGTGCTCGGCGTTTTTTTTTTTTTTTGTTTCTTTGCCGAAATAATGCGACTAGAGCCAAGTTTGGGGGAGTTGTAAGCGGGGACGCTTCGGGGCTTCGCGCCGCGGCGAGCGTGTAGCACGGGAGACAGTGGCTTTGTTGTCGGCTTGCGAGGAGTTGGATAGACGGCCGCGGAGCCTGTAAGGCACGCTGTATGTGACTGTAAAGTTTTATGAGGGATGCTACGGACAGCGCCTTTAGTTCTGCGCTGCTGTCTGTGAGCACACCTTTCCAAAGCTTTGTCAACATGCATTGTCAGAATGTGCCTTTTCCGCGTTGTTTGGAGTTAACCACAGTTTAAGAGGTCATTAAATAATGTTAGGTTGTTCGGCCCTAGAAGGAAGTGTATCAAAGTCGTTAATCTAAAGGTTTTGCTATTGTGTGTTCTTTTGTAAATGATATTTTAGATAAATGCCTTTTCACTGAACCGACTTACTGTCGGGGATCGTGTGGCTTTTTTTGTGAATGAAATACTTTTTCCGGTTTCTCCGTGGTTGCAATGTATTCAATTAGATGGACCGAAAGGGACATCGGAAAAATATTCTAGTTAAACGCACGAATACCCTTAATGTGTAACATATATGTGTTGATGTTTTAACACCAACATAAACTTGGCCAAACAATTGAACAGAACCCATTTGTTTAATTGGATGATGAGGATGGATGTGGACGATTCTGAATGTATATCGCAAAATATTTTACCAAAGCGAGGAGTTTTGTTGTTGGAATATAACTCATCAGTTGGTTATTTGGATTTCTCTTAGCTGTTTTTGTGTTCAGAGTCAGAGACAGAATCGGACAGCCGCGCCGATCTTTCAGATATTTGTCGGCTTATTGATAAGTAGTTTTAAATACTCCTGCCACCCCCCCATCACGAAACAAGTAAGCGATCGTATCCACCTTGCACTGTGTATCGATAAAAGACAGTCTTTCACTTACTTTGAGCAATCGATGAAACACGGAAACCTCTAGATCCCACCGAAACGTTTCGATAGGTTAATTTATACTGCATGGCATTCTGTTATAAAGGTGATTAAACATTTTAGTGACACCCATCCACTGTGCCCTATAACCGATGTTAGTCTTTCCGTTCAGTTCTGCACTATTAAAAGCGGGCTGCTCTATTATATAAAACTATTAGAATCAGTAGTCTGGTGGGCTCAAAAATAAAAATTAAAAACTTCATGGAGGTGCTAAAAACTTGTGTATCCCTTGCAGGGCATCCGTTTCCCCTCTCATTGTAAATATTTTGTGGAAGATAAGCGATCATAAGTGTGTGTGTGTGTGTGTAACGCATGTTGCTGCAGTCTAGTTTTCATATGTCTCATGGTGTAAAGACACTGCCACAGTTGCGGCAATGTTTATTGTACAGTTTAATTAATAACAGTGTTGCGGAGTGAAGGTTTCGTTGGTGTGCTGGTGCACATGAAAGTTTTTTTTCCCCGTGCTCTTGCTGGTTGGTGAGAACAGTGTATCAGTAGGCTGTATATTTGTTTTAACAGGATCTATTCCCAGGAAGCCGTGGTATAAAGTGGATATGATTGAAAGCTGAGATCAACCCCCTGCTACTGTGTAGTGTAAATTTACAATGATCTTAAAGGTCTTAAGGATACTTAAGGTTTTAAAGTACACCAAACTGTTGTTTTAACAATTACACTTCATTTAGACATTGCAGAGTATAAATGACTGTATTCTGAGACATGGGAGAACCCGTGTTTAGTTAAACTCAACTGAGGCAAGAAAGCAAAGCAAATGTTAAGGTTGTTTTAAAATGAGTTGTTGGATCTACTGTAACACCAGGCTGACTTTAATTATGAAGTGAGGTATTTCTGGTATTAATCTGACATTTCATAAAAATTTGTATGTATGCGTCTTTTACCAAAAAAAAAAAACTAGTGAAGTAGCAGGGATTTCAAATAAAGTTGGTGGTTTGTTGTAAATACGAGAGAAAAGTGGCATGGTTTGGCCTAGACCGTAATGGTGCATCTGTGTGAAACAGAATCATACCAGTCTTAGCCGCAGATCTGCTAATAAAACTTGCACCGTGATTATAGTGAAACATTGTGTCTCGGAGTTTAGTGCTAGATTGCAGTTTAAATTTGCGGCTAAAGGCATGATATTGAAAGCTGGAGGAAAAACTGACTGGTTAACTCTGACTTTCTTGGGTGTCTTTTGTGTCAGATTTAACTTGCTTGGTGTTAATGGGCATCTAACAGAGGGGGTGCTGCAGAGGCATGCTGGGCTGGCAGACACTGGCATGCGTCTCCTCTCTGCCCGTCTTTTGTTTATGGCCATCTTTACCACAGTGCGAGCCCTGCATCATGCCTGCGCTGTCAGTTTGGCTGCTCTAGTCGGTCAGAATTCTGCACGTGTCTGATTTTTTGTTTCGTTGCGTGCAAAGTTGTAGTTGCAGCAGTTTGTTGCTTCGCTTTGCTAGTGAGGGTGACTTTCTGGTTCCTTGGCCACTTGGGGACATGGTGCTAAAGCAGATTGGTGCAGATAAGACCCACGACTGCATGGTTCTGCCTTCACACTAAGGACTGTAAATCAGACCAAGATGACGCTGTTTGTTTTATCCTGTTTCTTAGAGAATGTCAAAGACCCTAAAGCCCTATTTGATTTCACATTCAACATTATACTCTTCCCCCAGAAGGTCTGAGCTCCTGCTTTTAACCTGTGTGAGCATCGCAGGCACTTTTTTTTGTTGTTAATTTTTGAAATTTGTTTGGAGCAGCATTATGGGTTTGTGACTTTGGCAGGCGTTTTGAGGAAGCAGGTAAGGCGTTCAATGGGACGCATATCTGACTGTCCAGTATGGGGTTTTCCTGTTGGAATGCTCAGCATCTAGATTTCTGTGAAATGTATCCCTGAGAGCAGTTCCATTTAACTGATGGAACAAAAGACTGAAATTGGCTGGAATAATAAACAAAAGGTCTGCCTGTGGAGCGGCGGCCTTCATGCAGGCGTTCTCTGCTTGTGGAGGCAGAGCAGGACAGCGATATCAGCACCTGTGTGTAGCTAGAAATAAATACTAACCAAGAAAAGGGCCTGATATTGTGAGAGATTTCCCTTTTCTTTTTTTTTTAAGAAGTGTGGCTGCTGCAGATTGACGACGCAACGCGTGCTTCCCTTTCTTGCTAACCTTGGGGCTGGCATCGGGAACATCCCCGATCACTGTGCATTCTGGATGTGTGCAGTAGATTTCCTGGGATGTTTTGTGAAGAAGCACGAGTGGGAGAAGAAAGGGCTTGCAAAATTTAGCTTGGGAAGTTCAAGGCCATTATTATAGGCATAACCCCCAAATGTAGATTATTGAATAGGGTTCCTGCAGTATACAGAGTAGCTTTGAAATGGATGCATACATACATAATGATGACTCCATTGAAAACATTTTTGTACGAGGAATACAGTGTCTTTGACAGGCCGGGCCTCCGACAGGCTGAATGCTCTGAGGTCAGCATGTATCATAATGATCGAGAGTCCTATTGAAATCAGTGGAATTCATACATGGCGTCTTCAATACTTGAAAGTTAATCACTTGTGATTTGAATCTGTTTGCTCCCAGCTTTTTAGTTAGTTCACCCCACAATTCCCCCCATTTTCTTCTTCTCTCTTTTTGAGCATCTAAACGTATTAATAGCAATATTCCTAACGTCTCTCTTGACATGCTGATAATTCCTCTGGTTTCCCTCAGTGGACTTTCCAGTGGCAGAAAACGGATAATGTGGACACACATTCCATATTCTCTCACACAATTTTTTTTTGGCTGGTTGGTTAGTATGCTATCTTAGATTTTGTCTTGAATCTGTTTTTAAATAAATAAATGTGAATGTTCTTGAAGTCAGTATTCAGTGTGTGTTTCTGAAGGATAGCCCAGTGTTTACACTGCAGTGAGTGGGTCACGTCACAAAGCGGGACAAAGGAAGCCACTGTCGCTACACCTGTTCGCACCAATGGTGTCGTAGGACCCACTGAAGATCGCACAGTCGTCAAGGTGCCTCTTTAACTGCTTGTGGGAGCCTCATCTTCTGAGATGTGAGCTTTCCATTTTTTCTTTCAAGATCGTAGCCTTTGGCCACTGCTTCTGCGTCACTGTTTGTCGGCAGTTTCTTCAACAGGATTTTTCAGTAAATAATACATTACAGGCAGGGAAATTAAGTCACAGCGCTTGGAACACAACGCCCGTTCATTTTTGTGAGCTGCGTGTTGGTGGTGATTGTTGGGTATCTTTTTAAAAGTTGGAACGGTTGATTAATCAAAGTAGTAATTAAAGTGACGGCACAATTCCAGCATTTTCATGATTTTTATTGGAACCTTAATTGATGCACCCAGTTCGCTACCATTTAATTAGTCCCAAGATCGTGGAAAAACATTTTCTTCCCCAATTTTTTTTTTTGTTTTTGTTATTGTTGGGGGTTAAATAAACTAGACACCCATATTCAAGCTTGACCACTGATTATGGTCTGTAATGGTGAGTATAGCTGCTTTGGATCTGGTATCAAGTCAGTGCAGTTATTTGAGGTTAATTTTGATCAGTCCGTGTTTCTGCCCCAGAGTGAACCTGCTAAATGCGTGCAGGGATCACTGAGGCTAAGAAATGGCCGTGTTGAGCCGAGTGGACTGTTTCTCTAACCCAGCACCCCAGGTGCGTGTCTTCTCTCTTTCTCATCCTTCCTATGCTGTATTATTTTCTGCTTCCTCCGTGGCCACAGTGTGGAATTATAAAACCAAAATCAAACAAGTCGATTTGCTAACTCTGTGAGTTTGGTGACTAGACTTTTGTAGCCCTGGACAAGACATGTTTTGTTGCAGCAGGTGAGCATCACTGCACTTGATGGTGCCTCGGCTGTGTGGCGTGTAGGGAGGAAGTTGAACTTCATCACCCCTTCCTCATTGGTGTACCGTTGGGTCACAGAAGGCTTGGGAGTTAAACGTGTGGAATAGCATCCACATTTCATCCAGCACCTGTAATTGATACAGCTCTCAGTTGGCTTACCATAGCATGGCATGGTATAGTATGGCATGACTTGGCATGGCATGGCATGACATGGCAGGACATAGTATGGCATGGTATATTTTGGTACGGCTTGGTCAGATACGCATGGCATGGCATGGCACAGCTTGGCCTGATATGGAATGGAAAGGTATGGCATGGTATATCTTGACACGGCTTGGTCTGATATGGATTGGCATGACTTGGTCTGATATGGAATGACACGGCTTCGTCTGATATGGCATGGCATGGGCCAGTTCCTGCCCCCCCCAGTATTCCTTCCCCCTCAGCTCTCCTGAATAGTTTTCTTTTTTCAAATGAGCAACCGAGTCACATTCATAGACGACAGTTTTGTACGGTGTTCCTGTTTGGCAGTCCCCTGACCATGCTGAGGTGTTGGCTCTTTTAAGTGCCGGGGGGGGGGCTCATGCTGACAGCCACCCTACTTGTCCTGATAGTGCCTCCCCCCGGCTTCCCTTTGCCGCCCATCTTCCTTCCATCCCAAAATGAAAAGTGGCAAGATTCTAATTGCTTCTTTCATACAGTATTTTTTTTGTCTTCCCTCATCTTGTATGTCAGGCAGGAACATTAAATGCATCAATAAATGTTTATAAATAAATGAGGAATAATTACCCTAAATATGGATGGTTTAGGTGCTTTGAGCTACAGCACAAGAGTGTGCCCCCGCACAGTGCAACACAAAGGTCTTCCATAGTGCTGCATGTGCGTGTGTGCATTCTCTTGCGAGTCCGAGTCGTCGAGGGAGTGCCAGGTGATGCCTAAGTCCTGAGACAGTTCGTTGTCTCTGTGGATGAACATTCAGTGTATTACGAGCCAACCGGAATGGTAGGGGGCCTCCTTTGTGGTTACTGGTGCCCAACAGTTTGCTTTCCTGCTTCATGTCCTCATTGTCCGGATTTAAAGTGCAGTAATTTGGCTACATGAAACGACGGCAACAGAAGTGTTATGCGTATGGATTATGTTGTATATCGAGTAGAAGCTACGGGAGATCCTTTGGTTTTATTGACTGTTGTGTCAAATATGTAAAGCCGAAGCTGCAGAGTAGGACGTCGAAGATTAAAAGTGTTGGGAACGTTTAGGCTGTTCTTCAGAAGCACCTGTAATCCTCCCTTCAACTTTTACTCGAAGCAGTTTCGTATAAACGGGCTAGACTGCACTTGGCAAAGCTGAGCGAAGGAGTTAAGTTTTGCGGGCAGCTAATTGATAATTGTTTTTGAGTTATACATTTATTTTTGTAGCAGACTTGAGCATTGAAATGTCACACAAACTGGTTGTCTTGATAAAGCGATTCTGAGGGGCGTTTCCACAAGTGTGAGCACTTAGCTGTGATTTCTTACACCTTATACCTTTCATATGGTCACATCGGCCTCGAAGGCTTATTACTTCCAGGTTCTCCATAGCACACCTGATGGCAGGATAGTGTTTCTTTGGAGCTGGGAATGAATTAACCAAATTTAAACAAATAGGGTTTCATAATTCCCCTTGTATGATATTTTATCACTGGTATCTGCCCATACCAGTATCAAGACAGGTATTCATTGGGTTCAAGTGACCATGGACAATTAATGTTGTATATCTGATCAGTCACACGTTTATCGATTAGATATGACGGTGACACATTAATGTGCAATGGAACTTTATTGCGCAGTGCGACTGAAAAATTGTGAAATTCTTACATTCTGACACTAGATTGGGCCTGAAACATTCATGTCCAGCCCTGTGTGAGTGATGTGTAATTTTTATGCCTGTACTGAAATGTAAATTATTTTGCAGTTTCTTTTATGTGCACCTTTTGCGTAAACTCTGCAGTAACTGCAGATGTAAATTTTTGTTATGAGTGTTTGTGCCAAATTTGTAATTGTTTTGCATTACTCAGTTTGGGATGATGTTTTTCCCCTACATTGGTATGCTGTGAAGTTGTCACACATTATCCAAACCTTTCACAGCTGACTCCCACACACCTTGTCCAGGAAATCTTGACTGCAGTGAATGATGGAGAGACTACCAGTCTGGCAAAAGGACCTGTACTAAAGGGGGATGTAAATTGCATATTATCATTGTTGCTTTTTATTATTTTATTTTGAAGACTTATGAGAACTGAAGGGAAAGAGGCTGTGAAGTGCTGTTTTTTAAATGTATGTTGATTCCTTTCCTCCTTCATTCATACTGTTAAAGGAGTTTATCTTGGCAGTACATATATTACACTATTCAGTTATTCAAGTAGTCCCACCATCCATCTCATTTGGTAGTAAAGCTATTAGCCAATAGCAGTGCAGGACTTTGTGTTGATTCTTTGTGATTTGATTGGCTTGTTTCTGTAAGTGATGCATCATTGGAGGATGAGTTGAGGCACCTGATGATCAGAGGAACTTTATCATGGGCGCCTGGCAACCTGTGGTTTGGTAGAGTTCACCAACCAGTGAGTGTTTCACAGAATTCCAGAAATACTTCTTTATATTCACACACTTGGCCATCTCCCAAAAGTTAAGGATCTTAAACTGCTCATAAGTTGCCTGAAATTCAGATATATGCCGCCATTGTTGAGGTGGCATTGTTTAAAATCGATAAAGACCTGGATGTACAATGAATATTTGGATGCAGGCTACATGCTGGTTATAATAATCTAACAACAAGTATTTAAAAATAATACCATAAAATATTAATTTACTAAAGAGGACAACTGGCACAAAACTATATAATATGATAAATGTTTTGACATTTTTGAACTTGTATCATTCTGATCGTAAACAATTTGCTACTGAAATGTTTTCATTTAATATATAGAAAAAAAACTGTTCATTTCTTTTAAGCCATTAGTTTCCTGATAAAGTAAATTTAAAAGAGCCCTGAGTGTTAAAGACAAAGTATAAAAATAAACCAGCCTCCAGAGTTTTCATGTTGTGAGTTTGGCTGTTCGGATAACTGCTGTGTTCGCACATAATGTGAAAAGATTAAAGACTTCGGTAAGGCTGTTCTGCCTGAGGTGGACCAGCCTGTCCTCCCCCCTGTCGGAATTTTCCATCCATACCTGCAGACTCATTGGGTCTCTTGTTCTCACACCCAGTAAATACCATCATACTTTGGAATCTAATCAAAAGCAGCAAGAAATGATAAGCATTTTATTAACGCAATGTCTGCCTCCAACAGATCTCTAGGCTTCTAAGAATAAGATTGATGCAGTTGCTAGCCAGCTAATGCAAATTTGGTGCAGCTGTGTCAGTACATAGCGATTAATGGCCAGTCCTCTAGCTATACCGAGAAACAGATCCAAAGGCTAAAAGGTATCCAATGGCAACTGAAGAGTGAAGAAAGAAGCCTGGTGTATACATGCCGTTAGCTGTGAGGGCATCAGGAAAAGTAGCCCGATTCTAAATGCTAGGCACACAGACTGACCACAGCGGTTTACTTTGACTGCTGTCTAATGTGTGTAGATAATCCTTAACTTTTTGTTCACCCTGCTCCTTTGTCTCCCTCTGTACTCCTGTTCTCCCTTTTCTTCTGAGCGTAGACCGCAAGCTTGGCATGGTTTGAGTATGGATGCTTGCGAGTGTGTTTTTGTTTTAGTTTTTAATTGTTTTATGCAGAAGCTTTGTGGTGCAGATTGTAGTCCAGAAGTATTTATTTTGTCATTTTATTATTTAAATATTTTGACTTGGTCCTAGATGTGTTGAAACTTGCTGAGAATTTAAGCATTGTTTCTGAGGATGTACAAAACAGGGTGTGTGTAATTTTGCTAAAATACATAGGAATAAAGTTTGTATAATTAGGCATTTATCCGCAAGTAATTCTTTCCATGTACCGGAATTCGTCTTGGCTATCTGGCGGTAACATTAAAAACAATTACCTGTCTAGTGATAGGATGACTAAATATATCATTTATTTCCAGTTGGGAATGATGGGTATTTGTAACCTTTTTAGGCTCCTCCTCTTCTTGCTGCTGTTCAGCCTTTGGAGAGTATGTCTCCGGTGTCCACCACTGGCTTTCAGTTGTCATGCGTGGTCTGGGTACGCAATTTACGATTTTGCTGTTGTTTCTCGCGTGTCGCTTCTCCAGCAAAACCCTCTGATCTTTTGCACCAGTTGTTTTAAGTTCACCACAAGATCGTGGGGCTGGGGTTGTGCTTAGGTAATGCAAACCCCACGTGCAGGTGAAGCTTAAACAAGCCTTGTTAGCGAAATGCTCTGAGCTAAATGAGCATCAGCGTAACATTCATTATGCAAAAGCTGAAAACTGAGCTACTAGGAAAAACAGGTCGGTCTCATCACCACCTGTATGGTACACAAACCTTTACCTGGTGTCTGGCCAGCATCATGCTTTACCGAAACTCATTCCTCACTGAACTAATCGCCTCTACATGCGCACATTGTGAAATTAGCTTGCATGCTTGTTGAAAGTAGCAAATGTTCAAATCAAACTAAGAGACAAGCACAGATGGGAGCTTCTAATATTTTTGTGCAAGAGCGGAAGAATTATTATAGTACGTGCTAAGAGCAGCCTGAGTACCTAATGCATTTTGTAACGTAAGCTTTTATTTCCTGTGGGCTGGGCTGCTTTCTCGAGGCTGTCAGGAAGATTATAAGCTAGCTAATTTATTATTATAGCTTTATTGTCGGATTAAATGTCGACAAATAATAGTATATTTGATTTATTTTAAAATGTGTGAATTTGAACACACTTTTAGTTTCTCTGTCCTGTGGGTTCCGCGTTTTTTTTAAATTATTATTATTATTATTATTACCTTATTACATAGATGGCTTATTATCATCACTACTGCTAGCACTATAGTGCCTCTTAATACTGCATAAATAAATGCAGTGCATAAATATGCCGGAATTTGGCGTGTACGTTATTAGGGTTTCTCAGATTTTGCTAAACCTCCTTGCCGACTTAATGAAAGCTTGCGCTTAAATTTGTATTTTTGGGTGAGATTTAGGCTGGCACCGTGGCGTAAACGCCACGGGGAGCATGTCTTTCCAGTGTGCTCTCCCGAATAGGGGCCGGCGGCACAGGACTTAAGGTCTGTGTTGGGGCTGAATCTGGCCTGTGAGCGTAAAGCCAGATCATGGGGCCCCTCCCCAGGAGCTGCCTGCCTGCAGCCACCGCTTGCTGCCGTCCGTGCCGGTCTCTGGCTCTTGTTAGCGATCTCTGTCAGGGATGGCGTTTAGCGGCGCTGATGGGGGGAGAGAAGGGCATCGCTGTGCTTCCACCGGTCCTACCTATGACTAATGAAGAAAATGAGATGTATAGAAAGGACGACTATGATTTAGGTGCCAGTGCCCTGGCAGCATGCGTGGCTCCCTTTTTCCACTGATCCTCTCTTCATATGCTTATTCATGCACAATACCGCTCTCCTCAAACTAAATTGAACATGCCAGTGTTGTTTTTTTTTTTTTTTTGGTCCTCTGGTCCTTCTGACCAAGGTATCCCCTTTCCTACAGACTAGGGCTGAGCTATATCACATAATCGCGGTTATATGGCGCATGCACAATAATCTCAAGGGCTCCAGATGACGGGTGAAACATTTGTCCGGACGTCGGCTTATCAGTACTATACGGACGTTTACTTACGCTGACAATTTGGTAAATGGATTAGTAGTACGCCTAAAATGTTAATGAGAGGCGTATTGTAATGCCCAAAAGTTAGTAGTCTGTATAAATTCAGCATATCCTTATGTTTATTAAATTCAGTTAGCTGAGCACGCCACATGCTAACTGTTTTGGTAAATCGTGGAAGCGATAAGTTCTGAACTCCTGGTGAAGAAAAGGATGGCTCAGCAGCCACGGCATCTTTTAAAAGAGGAGATATTGCGGATAAACAAGGTAAAAAGATACTGGTGGTGTTACGGTACTTTTTGCTGATTAAAGTCTGACACATATATCAAACATAAGGATACGCTGAATTTATACAGATTACTAACTTTTCGGCCTCACAGTACGCCTCTCATGAATATTTTAGGCATGCTACTAATCTGCTTACCAAATTATTGGCGTAAGTAAATGTCCGTATAGTACCAAAAGGCCGGCGTCCGGACAAATGTTTCACCTGTCATCTAAAGCCCTGGTGATTATTGTGCATGCGCCATATAACCGCGATGTGAAATCGTGCAGCCCTACTTCAGATCGTCCCATCTCTTATACTAGGGGCTGCTTGGGTGCAATTAACATACTGATGTAGCGCTGTGTCCATGGAAATGTAACTGTTGGTTCACAGTCTTGTTACCAGTATCAAAGAGAGAGGAGCAAGCTTGTGTATTCTTAGGTTATTTTTTGAATTTTGTATTCATATCCATACTGTTTGGGGGGGGGGGTGTCCTTAGTAGGGTCACTAGTTTTGGCGCTTGTATGGTGGAACGGAAAGCTTGTTGATTTTGGCTCCAGTGTGCATTGAGGCTTGCGCATTCCTAATGCGCCTGTTGTGGGCCCGTTTTTCTTTTTTTACTGGTCCTTATGACTGACCGTGCGGTAGTTATTTTCAAAGCATTCGAGATCATCAGTGAACAGCCTAGGCTGTGGTAGACATGTTTGATTTTCACAAGTGGGTCCTTGGAGGCCATGTGAAATTTCAGGTTTAGCCTTCGTCATATAATTAAAAAAAGTCTTCTTTACTCCGTCCCTGCCTAGATCCCTCTGAGCATGTTCAGCCTGTGCTTGGCTCTAACTGCGATGGCATGGGTGTGAGCAACACATGCAATCAGAAAACTTCAGTATTTTTACGCCCGGTGAATGCAGAGTACAAGCTCTTACATTTCTGTATACGTGTCCACATTCTGCTGCTCCCAGAAAGCAAAGGATTGGCTTGTAGGCATGTCTTATCCGTTGTATGTTTGTCAGTCTAGGTGACATCCATTCAATGAACTTAAAGGAGCATCATCTGGTCATTGTCTTCATGACTCCTGTCATGCTTGACAGTCTCCCTTACCTTGCATTTGTACATGACAATTCTGCTGAAATCTAGACAGACCCCATTATATGCATTGTATGAAGGGGAAAAGACCATCTAAGAAAAGTAGGTTGTGCTCCCTGACCGACTATGTGAACTGCCCATTTAACAGGTCAGAAACCAGCACCTGACAAACCACCTAACTTATCTTTATTTTTGTTGAGCATATTTAGCCTATTAAATTAATTTAATAAGTACAGTGATCCCTCGTCTATCGCGGGGGTTGCGTTCCAGAACCCCCTGTGGAAGGTGAAAATCCACGAAGTAAAAACCATGTTTATATGGTTATTTTTGTATATTTTAAGCCCTTAAAACCCTTTATATTCTCTTAGATATTAGGTAAGATTCGTTTTGTATGTAATTATGTATGTAAACACACTGTTTATAT
>JAAGVU020000032.1:5232890-5246537 GCA_011763525.2 Mormyrus iriodes
TCCTGTCTGCCCCCCCCCCCACCCTTGGCTTGGGGGGGACGGTTTTTGTTTTTTGGGGGGGCCCCCGGACGGATTAATTCCTTGCTTTTCTGTTTCCTTTGTGTTAAAAAGGCTCATCCCCCCCCCCCCCCAAGCCTAGGAGTCTTTCCCTCCTCCAGCCCCTGCCCGCTTCCTGTCGGGCTCCTGCTGAACAGACGAGCCAAGCAGGCCGGGGGCTTATGGCTGTGGGGGTGACTATATGTGTGGGGGGGTGCCAGGGAGAACTGGTGCATGAGTCTAAAGGGGGATCACAGAGGGTGCAGTAAGTTTTTTTAAAATTTTTTTAAATCTGTTTAAAAAGTTTTTTTACGTATTTATCTTTTTGCTTATTGTGTGTGGCTGTCCATCCCGGGACGGACCGTCACGTCGCGGAGGTGAAACATCTGTAAAGTTACTTACAGCTGAATTTCCCCATATGGAACTAAAATAGGAATGTGCCTTTGTCACGGGGTAATTGTGTGGTGCGGCGAAGCCGATTGGCCGTCGCTGCTCCAGCGGGCCGTTTGTGATGTCATGGGAGAGGGCCGGCCGCCTGGGAGGGTCATGCTGACTGCTAACGCACATGGATAAATCACAGCCCTTTTCCACATTCGTAGGCAGAATACGTGGGACCTTCAATTTCCTTTATTCTCTCTATTGCTGCTTGTCAGATGTCAGGTTTATTGGTTCAGCCTAAAGGGACTGTTCCTGTGAAATTATAAAATGGTTGATTTGCTTTGTGCCCCGTTCTGTTTTTTTTTCCCCCCCCTATGTGTTGCGTAGCCTCGCTAAAAGAAAGTGACTCAAATGCTTCGGGGGGTGCCGGAGTCATTTTGCCAAGCTGCTCCTTGGTCCATGCCACTTATGGTCTCGGCCCTGACCACCACAACCTCCCGAGATGGGTAACGGGAGTCCTGCCTGCTTCTCACATGTTCTGCTCCTTTCTGAAACGTCCTGTACCCCGTGGAAGCCGTCTTGTGAATTTTCACTTTCACATTTGGAGTCAGCCTACGCTCAGACATGTCCCCCACCCTGGGATGAGCCCCTTAGTTGCTTGACAGTAGAATTTTGGGGACTTACAGATCCTTTCTGCCTCAGAATGGATTCCTGCCTGCTCAAGATGTTGCTGTTGCCTTATAAGTGTTCGTTTTCAGTTCAAATAATTTTTAATTACTGAACGATTAAACTTGACAATTACATGACTAGCATGTTCCCAGGTGCTTGTGACATTTTCCACCGCAGTCTTTTCGTCCCATTTTGCTTTTTATTGTGTGGGGTGGGAAGGAATTCTGTTCTACATGTTTTTGAAACATGTAGAACAGTACTTAATAAATAAATGAAAAGGTGACCAGAATATCGGTGGTTCTCGTCTTCGACATTTTAAAATACATACTGCTTTTGTACTTCAAGTGGCTTTTGGCCTGCAGCATTTCCACATGAAAATGCGTAAAATATTCTGCAGGTTAAGCAAATTTTTTTTAATGTTCTGTAGATAAACAACCTGGAATCTGTAAATCATCTTTTTCTGGCTTTTGGAACAGTGCTACTGTTCCATTGTGGAAAACTTTTATATAGGCTATCTTTGAACTAGTGTCGTTGGCTTCTAATAAGATATTACTGTTGCATGCTGGGCCAATATACTGGAGATTTTGTGAATAAGTCCTGTCGTCATTTTTGTGTTGGCTTTAGTCATGTTTTACGTGGAAGCAGCAGGTGGGGGGGAGGGGTAATCCAGTGCCATTTTGTTGAAAGCCAGTGAATGCAGCTGACAGCCTGAATTAGCCAACCACGGATGTCTCACTTCCCACCTGGAAACAGAGGACATTGGGTTATTAGCGTCTTCATTCTAACGTTCAGCCCTGGCATGTCGCTCCTCTTCGGTGACAGACTGCGACTGCTCGCATTTTATTTGCCCGTGAGCTGATTGGATTTGAGACGGTCCCCGTCTCTCCCTACAGCTCAGGCCCGACAAAGCCATACTTTCTTTAGTGCTAGCTAATAGATATGATAATGGGGTTTTGCCTTATTGTTAAGTGACTAAGAGGAACACAGAGCGGCCTTGAAGTTGGCGTTGCCCTGTTTCGTCTCTTGTTCCACCACTATCGCTGTCTTTCCTTATTTCCTGCCTTCTCCCTCCTCTGTCCTACCTAGTAGCCTCTTTTTCCTAGCTTCCCCTCTACCGAAAGGCTTTCTTTCCTTTGCATGTCACTCACCATACTCTTGTGAGTTGCCTGCCAAAAAACTTTGGGTGTAACTGTCAGTCCAATCCACTCAGTAAAACAAACATCGTTTCAATGCTGTCATATTTTTCACATTTGTACATGCATTCTGTTCTTTAATTGCTTGGATTATCGCTAAGTTTATTGTCCTTGGGGATAAATGTTTTCCCTTTCATCTCTTGAAGATTGAGCATTTAATAGTCGCTTTGAGCAGTATCATCCATTGGATATCCATTAAATCAATATTTGAAGATCTCAAGCAGCCTAATTTGTATCAGCCAAACAGGTATTTAGAGTCAATAAAGTAAATAAGAGACTTTTTGTTATAATGTTACCATGTTCCCCTGTTCAGTTTTTAAGGACTGGATTTCTCGTAGTTGAACAAATCCCTTCCTTAATTGTTTGGTAAACTGCAGCTCTTGCCAAATGAAAAGGGAATAAAGATGACATTTGTTTACTGATTTCCAGTTCTTCAGGAGAACCTGTGAGATGGGGCTGGGCAGTAGTGGACTGTGGGTGGTTTTGTTTCTTGATATGCTTGGTGTATGACTTTGCTGCTGAAGCATGCGTGGGTTTCAATGCTTGATTTAGGGTGGTTTACTTGCTGGTGTGCATTGGTTCATGCCCCTTCTCCCTTCTGCAGTGTATTCTGGGATCTGTACTGCGCGGCTCCAGATCGACGGGAGACCTGTGAACATTCCAGTGAGGCAAAGGCCTTTCATGACTACGTAAGTAACAGCCTTATTAGCCATGTTCCCATTATTGGGATTTTTTCTGTCTGCTGGGTGACCCATGCCCTGAATACTACTGCATGCACTTGAACACCCGCCTCCTCTGAGTACCAACATTGCTGGATGCAGGTTTTTGGCTTCCCTGGCTTGCTTCCTCATTGTGACCTTTGACCCCTCAGACTACCTAAACGGCCTGCTGTCCGGGTGCTGGACTTTGATTAGGGTCTGTGGTTTCTGTGAAGGCTTGACTCAATGTAGCATCTGGATTAGTCCTTGTGGGGTGTGAAGAATGGTGCAAAGCTAGCATGGGGGACTATATGGCCAATTGTTCACCTTTGGAAGGGGAAAAAAAAAAACATTTCTTCAGCCTAACTAGAACTTGAAATGTATATGGAATCTGAGCTTGTTCTGCCGGAGTGTCTTAACTGCTTCTGGGTCTTGTTCACCCATAATGTATAGAAAAGAGATCCCTGCTGTATTCTTTAGTCATAGCCCCATCGTGGTATTATGACCCCAAGGTCTGCCTCCCACCTACCGTGTCCTGAAAGGTCTGCCCTTTCTCCAGGGTTTGAGGAGAGGGCATTCAGCTCAGATATCCTATTACTAAGTTCTAGTCTGAGGATTAATGACCTGTTTCCCTTGGCCTGTGACCTTGCTGAAGTTTAGAGGGTCGGAGTGTATCCGGTTAACCCCAGGTCACCGCACATGGATCTGTTTTGTTCTTCCATTCATGTGTGCTGTGCATGTCTGGGTCTTGTTCGCAAACCCAGTGTACTTAGATATGCTATGTAGTGTAGCTATTTCATGTAATGATAGACTAAATAGATGCAGTATGACTTTTTAAATGAAGTTGCAGTGAGAGATAATATCATGTTGGGCCAGGCACCGCTTGAGTGTTAACCTGTATGTGAGACCCGGAATCTGCCAGTTCCAGGTTTAATCGACGGTGTCTCTGTTCTTTTTCTTTTGTTTTGGGGAACAGTGACAAAAGTGAGTATGATTAGCTTGTTTGACTCTTTCAGCAAGGACAAATGTTGTGTGAAGGAGTTGTTCTCCGGAGGGCTTTGTTTTGCTGCTGGGGGACAGTTGTGACACGGCTCCTGTGGGCCAGTCTGGGCCTGCATCTCTCTGATTATCTTCATCGCTGAGCTCCCACCGGACCCGCAGTTTTGATCAGGCGGCCATTGTGCCGCGGCTGATAACAGGGCTGGTCCCTGGTGTCTGAGGCTCACGAGGAGAAAAACAAGCCGAGTCCCGCGAACTGATAGATCCTTTTAGCAGGTATTTGAGTAACACCGTGACTCCCTTCGCTGGGCGTCACCTCCGTTTCTGTGTAACTTGATCGTAGAGGCCCATGGAGGTGCTCGGTAGTCTGGCTGAGTGGTGCGTAGGAGCTCCTGAGAAACCTTTGCCCCCTCGTCCTGTGGTGGAGCAAAATACTGGTAGACCTTCAGTTTGCGGAAGATAATGACATACAGGGTGTTAATCCTCAAATCTGAGGAATGCTTTAGGGCTAATCCTGGGATTTTGGGGGATTGCAACTCTGCTTTGGCTCTTGGAACCGAAGGGCCGCACACCTCTGGATAGAAGGTCATTTTTGGTGGCCTCTGGGTTCGTTCGGTTTGCATACTGTGTTTGTCTCAAAGTTTTGTGGCCTCTTCGTGCATTCAAGATGAGAAGAAAGGACTTTCGAGGGAGGTGTTTTGTGTGGACTTTTGAGGAACATAGGAGAACGCAGTAGTACACGTCTGTGTGTGACACGATTCTTAAGTGGCGGCCCTGGACCCCCCCCAAGCCCATTTTGTCGCCCTATTTCACTCTTACCATACATAACCTTGCCATAAACGGTCGAGCTGATTTTCTTAGAACAGCCAGCTGCGATGAATAAGCAGCAAGCCCGCTGTCTCTGTGCTGGCGGGGGCACACAGTACTCCCACGTGTGTGGCGGGATGGATGCAGGGTGAGCCCCCCCATCCCCCCAATCACATCCGGCTACTTTGCATACAGCCACTGACCTGTTTGTAAATATCCTCGTTTGGCAGCCACTTTGCCAGCCCCCCTTCACATTTTTTTTCTTAAATAAACCCTTCTCCTGTGGCCCTCCCCCATCTTTTTCTTTCTTCCGCCATCTCCCCCCCTTCCTTGTACCCCTCCCCCTCTCATCTCTCTCTCTGCCTCTCTCTAGCTCTCTCTCTCTCGCCCTCCCTCTCAAAGGAGATTGATTGGGTAATCTGGCACTCTGCCAGCGGTGCCCGCTTGCTTGGGGGAAGGAGAGAATCAGGGCAGAATGGAGAGACACAGGAACAAACAAACAAATAAATAAAATTGTTGGTGGTGGGGGGGTGCAGATGTGCTCAGAAAGGCTGCGCCAGGCCCCCCGCCCCCCACACGTGCTTCTGCGTGTGTATCCTGGTGTTGGGGTGTGTGCGTGCATGTACCCGTGTGTGAGCGTGCGCTCTGTCACCCTCTGTATGCTCCTTCCCTACCGTCTGACTCTCTGCCTTTCTTTTCTGTTTTCACTTGGTATAAAGGCCGTTAATTATTTTCAGCTGCAGGCTTACAGCACTCTGGAAAAGGGGCTCTTTGTGGTACATTTGTACCATTCCAGGCAGTCCTTTATGTTGACATAAATGTTTTCTATCACTAAAACAAACAATGCTGAAGCCCTGCCTGCTGGGTCACATGACCAGGGCGGGTCACATGACCAGGGCCGCTCTGGCACCGAGGGAGTTAAAGCCTCCTCCCGTTTGTGTCTTTGAAGGCTTGTTCTGGGCATGCTCAGACCTGGATGTGCTGTTAATATTTGATCCCGGTTCTGGTTAAGGGGCCTTTGAAGGAGTTGGTCTTGGGAGTGTAGAAGGGGGGTTACTACATTCATGGCTGTTCTGGGTGTTCAGTGTACGTTCTGGCTGTTTCCCAGTTAAGGTCATAAACGGGCACTTTCTTGGAGTACTGAGGTGTATTTTAAAGCAGCGTCTTTGTTCCTCTGGACCATTATGTTGTGGACGGGGTGGTGATCTGGCCGGAATCTACTGTGCCATTTTGTTTTGGAGTCCTCCGCCCTTCTGCTCGTCATTTGTGCTGGTTATTCCCCTCATCCTGCCTTTGTCTGTCTGTCTGTCTATTCTTACATATTTCATAATCCAAGCTATGTTTGGCGTGCTGGGTGTATCGTTTGCCCGCCGTTCCGCAACCTGGATAAATTGACACTCACGTTTTATTCCAGTGCATAAAATATTAGCAGGTATTACCTTGTAACACGGTCCCCTTTCAGAGAACGTTTTTAAGCGGCTGTATTAAAATCTTAATGCGGTGTGTAGTGGGTGATGGTGGAACTCCCGGTTAGATGTATTATGCAGCACAGATCAGCAGGTAGAGAGGCCTGGCTTGGAACAAAAAGCTCACAGACTGACATCCCAGGACTGGCACATAGCAAGGAGTCATGAAATATCCAGCTGTACAAATTGGCTTAATTTAGCAGTGTGGTGCAGTCTTGTTATTAATGTCTGTCACTTTGTCTGTGCAAAGCAGTTAAATAATAATTATACAGTCTGTGACGGGTTTGATTTAGGGTTTTTTTTTTTGTCGTCTTCCAATTTTTAATATATAAAGATCAGGTTTGTTAGACAGAGGGGTGTCCCTGTCCCCGTAGCCTGTCGGGGGGCAGCTATATCAGTGCCCTCCTGCCTGAGGCCCATAATTACTAACCGTCAACCCCCCCCACCTCTCCCGAAGCCCTGTTTGATCTATATTTGTGCCATGCTTTGAAGTTCCAGGGCTGGAGACACTTCAACCATATACCAAAATCATTGTGGGACGGGAAAATACTTCCTCCAGTTGCCGGAATGGACATAAATTAGCAATACGACACAAACGGCGCCACCGTGCGAGCTTTAGGGGAATCACGTGGCACTCTCGCCATTTGCCTCAGTTTAGTTTTCCCGCTTAGCGGGTGGCGTCAGGCAGGAATGTTAGCGGAGGGTGAGATTCTGCTCGTGACCTCGCTGCTAGCTGGGTGCCAGAGTGGCCGCGGTCACACAGAGTTCAAGGCCGCGTTAAACGGGCAGGAGTGTTTAAAGGCTGGTCGCGCTTTAATCTAAACGGTCTATATGTTTTAGTGGTGCTTTGATATGGACACGCGATCCATACAAATCGCAAGTGCTTGTGGTGAGCATCCACACTGCTAATTAAAGCTAATTACGCAAGTAATAAGCTGCTGAATGTTCTGTTGATATAGTCCTCATTTTCTGATGTAGCTTTTTAATGCTAATAACAGCAGTTGGTTGTGGGGAGATCAGAAATGTGTTGGCTGGGGTTTCTATTGTATTTCATGTACCTTTATTTGGAAAAGGTGGCATTTATTTCATTCCAGCATGTCCTCATTGACTTTTTTTTCTTGTAGAACAGATTGGTTGTGTTTGTGCTGGATCATTTATGTAACACATGCCTGAATAACATGGTTCCTGGTCTCCTGTACATTTTCTTAATGTGGAGGAATAGTGTCCCCCCCCCCCACTGTCTTAAGACATGTGTGAGACTCTGATCGCGTCTGAGAGGCATATGTGTGCTTTCTTTGGCTGTCCCGGCACACTCGTGTGTTGGGATGCGTGCGGGTTTGTGTGGGGAACGCAGCAGTGTGTTCCTGTTGCAGGACGTGCGGTCATAAACAGGAGGGTGCGGGTGGTAGGAGAGCTGCTGCGGGTCCTTTATCTGTAACTCTTAATGGCCAGCTCCCTACTTTACGTCGGGTAAGTGATTTGGCCGGGCGAGTAAGGAGCAAGGATGCGACCTAAACGGCCCACGCCTCTGGCTTTTTTCTCTACCTTCTTCCAGTCTCCCTCCCTCCTTCTCAACCTCCTACCCAGCTTACTCTCACTTTTTTCTCTCGCTCCCTTGTTCCCCCCCAGCCCCCCCCCGCCCCGTGCCATGTCGTTGGCACGGTGTCCTGGCACGCCGCGTGTCTGGTGCCGTAGTACCGCCTTGGCTCAGCTCCGCCAGGGAAGGGTTGCCAGTATACCAGCTTCAAGTACCAGCTGGGCACCCAAACTCGCAATGAAAATAAACCAGACTCTTTTAATATGTGCGTGTGTGTGTGTGTGCGCACGTGTGTGTGCGTGCACACGCATGGGTGGCCGTGCATCTGTGTGTTTTGGACCTCCTGCTTATTAAAACCCCATCGAATGAAGAACAGAAACAAACAGAGCGAGTGGCTAATGAACGGCTGGGGCTTCAAATTACTACGAAACGCTCGTCATTGGGATTAAAGACCAAAACGATTACAGGGTGCCATTCGTAACCTGGAAGCTTCTAAAGCCATCATTGTTTTTAAGGGTTCAAGGCTGGCAAGAGAACCTGTTTGCACTTCTAGGGAAAGAGATTTAATTCCGTGTTGATGGTTTATTGGACACTGGTGGTGATTAATTTGGAGTTAGCGGTTTGGGACACTTCAGTCCCATGCCGAAGGGGTGTCGTCATTTGCACGCTCAGTGCACGATTTGCTCTGACGCGCTTTGCTCTTTTCCAGCTTCTACATTTTCGTCACCCCAGAAGCTTTGGCGGAAACCGCTTCCTAGTCGATCGGGAGCCGAGCACAAGTTGGCACATAGGAAAATGATCTAACAAAACACAGGCCTTATGTAATTTTTTTTCTTCTTTGTTCTGTTCCTGTCAAGGAATTGAAATGGACGTGTCTGTCTGAAATGATGGAAAGGAAAGACTGTATCACGCACAGCTTTTTCCCAGTATGAAATTAAATCAGGGAATCAGTTTGCAGATATTTGGACGTTTTCCCTCAATTTAAAACTAGCACAGTATGTGTATATAATTTCAACGCTTTCCCAACGTTTTATACTAACCCAAATTGTAAGGAATGCGAGAAGCCGGATTTTTTATACGAATAAAATTAAACCAGATTAAGAATGTATAAAAGGGGCTGTAAGAAAATTTGATATTTTTCTATATAATAGGAGAGAGAACCTAAGGAGGGCTCGTTTGAGAAATGAGCCTTATCCTGGGGCTCTGTGTGTCTGTTTAGGATTCTGTAGGCCTTTCCTGCATCCAGAGATGGAAAGGATAAACATCAGTGAGCCGCAGAAAAGAAAACAACATTAATACAGGTAACCAGTTAGCGTTTAGCATGAGGGTGGGTAACCATTAGGAATGACACAGGTTTTTGCCACTGTGAGTTAAATTGTGGTAACCCCATGCTGCAGACAACTATGTAACTTGTCACTTGTGGGCAGCTTGTCACTTGTAACTATTTCGCCACTAGGGGTAAAGTCACTGTGGTGTTTTTGGAATGGGGTGTAATGCAGTGGAGTCTGTCTACATAAAGGCTGAGAGGTGAGCCTGATGGCCCTGTGTTGAGTGTATCCTTCTTCACTTCTGACCAGGGCACGTTTACCAACGGTGGCTTTAATGCTCAGTAATTTGTTGCTTTATTTCACTCCCCCACCTAAAAAAGCCCCACCTTTGCCGGGTGATCGCCATCATTCACCTCAGCTTGACAGCGACGGGGGACCGCTGGCCTGAAGGGGCGGGGAGGGTAGCACCCCATCCTCCTGCCTGGCAGACCTGGCCGGGTGGATTCTCCGCTTGTGGAGATCCTAATTCCCTGGACACCAGGCTGGATTACAGTCTGTTCTGTATTGTCTGGGAGGGGGGTTCTCAGGGGCTGCACAGCTCATTCATCTGCTGCTTGAACTGTGTATTTCAAGCTATCAAAGCTAATTTTCGTGTTTGACTTTATCGTAACAGCGAAAGATTGACCACGATGCAGTAGGTTTATTCTGGCTCAGTAGTAAATACTTTCCCGGTCAAGAGTGCTGACCATACCGGTGAATGTTCGGGTTGCAATAAAACACATGGCAGCCTAAAAACACATTCAGTTCTGTGGTGCCATCTGAAAATGATTCATAAGCATGCATTCACCAGCCCAACAGTTGCTATCAATGCCGTAGTGACTTGGTAGGTTTAAATTTCAGCCCGTGTTGCAGCATGCAAGCGAACAGCTTCCAAGAAGGTTTTGCAAAGCCTGTAGTACCAAATTTATTTCTTTCACGTCATGATTTTCAGCCGAGAGCCTGTTGTACCTTCACATCAGAGTTGGAGAAGGCTTGTGTGGTTTGTGTGTTGTGATGGTTATTTTTGTCTAAACCTCTGTCTCCAGAGTGCCTCTGGTCTGCACTATTGGAGCACCTCCGGGTCATGGGCGCCCAGTGCTCCTCCACCAGGGTCTAAGCTCCAATTAATACAGGTTTGGTGACACTCTGGGAATTTGACCACGAGCGCAGCTAGCTCGCTTACAGGCAGGATGATGAGCCGGGTCGAATTAAAACTTTGAATGAGGCAAAAAAGTTTGCAAACAGACAGCAAGGACCACTTCACCTGTGGCAGTTATGAGTGAGTGTGGTGAGACTCTTCAGTCTTTTGTAATCAATCTTCTGCTGGAAAGAGTGGAATTTTACCGACAGGGTTTGTAAGGCTGCTGCTTTGGTGTCGTTTATCGGTTAGATGCAGTTTAGCTAGGTTGTGATTTTTTGATTTTCTGCCGCGCAGAGTTGCGTGACCGGTCATGGAGACAACTGGCTGCAGAATGGGTGGCTTTCTGATAACTTGGACACGTACAAATGAAATCATTCCTAAACGCCGTTCACTGGGTCCCATCTGATGTTTTTAACATGCGCCTTACAATCATATGGTCTGTCAATTTTTAATGAGCATCCCGTTATGGACATTGGAGGTGGGGACAGCCAGTGTGGGAAGAACTCCCCATTTCCGCTTGGCATATCCGTTGTAGCAGGGGGCTGTAAATAATAAGTGCTTTTTTTTAATGTCATACCCCTGGTTTGTTTCCTGGGAGGCTGCATTTTAAGGTATAGGTTTCAGCTGTCTTAACGATATTTGTGGTCTTGATCGTGATGACTTTGGACCGTAACTCCAAAGCATATGTGAGTCTAGAAGCAGCTTAGGACCTTTCCCCTATCCTGAGATGATTGGAGACCCCGTCACAGATGACAGAATCCCTCCAATGCTGGAATAAGTACTGTAAGGAGCGTGCCAGCTGAAAGCCACAGCCTCGTGACTGCAAGCAAGAAGAGCCTCGTCTCGTTAAATCTTGTTTTAATGAGGGAAGTTAATACAATTAACAGCGGGGATGCTGCTGAAGTAATTGTTGTTGAGTGATTTGGTTTTTTTTTTATTATTATTATTATTCATCCCAGCATCAGTATGTAAGTTAACAACGTTGTTTAGGAGCGAATTTTCCCAATTTTAGCAAAATAGTGTGCAAATCATGCCCAATTCATCATCTAAGACATTCACCCTGGTTTTTCGTCTGTCGCTTAACCTCAGTATCTTTGATACTGAAAGGGAAGTGACCGTCTCTCTCGTTTTTATTTTTTTTGTTCCGTTTATTAATTGGTCAGGTTCTTCATAGTTTATCAGAAGAATCCTCTTTCTTTAAGTTTGCATGCATGACGTTACAATTTTATCTGTACTTTTATGTCAGGGGGCATTTCTCTTAAGATTCGTTTGAGGGTTTAAGGTTTTTATTGACTGTAGGACGTGACACTGTGCCAAATCTCCAGTCATGTTGGTTTCAGTATCGGCAAACATTGGTGGTAAAATTGGGATGATCCATATTGTGCAGGAGAAACCCCTGTTGGTACATCCCTAATCATTTAGATGCATATGTTTTTGCATTTGGTTAAATTATTCATAATGGTCATAAGTTGGAAAACACTGAATGAAAACCTTAACAATGGTTGACAGTGTTCACATACATAGCTGCATATTAATCATTTCTCCAGTCAAATTGTCAATCTTGCCGCTTGTCCAGCGTAGAGAGGAAACGGGAATTAAAATAACTGGGTAAACCAGCATGTCAGCTGGGTTGGCTCACGTTTATGGAGGAGTTTGTATTGTTTTTTTTTTTTTAATTTAAAATCAAGAACAAAACAAACGATTGCCGGGTCGGCGTTTCTCAAAACAGAGTAAGAAAATGGAAAAAATCTTTGCTCTTCCCTCAGCCACCCCCCCCATCTTTTCTGTTGCGTGCTCCGGTCCATGCATAAATGATTTCCACTTCTGAATTAATGAGGTTCTGCTGAACTGAGAAGCAGGCCGCCTCAGACAAACACACACACATGCACACATGCAGACACGCACCCACCCGCTGGAGGAAACTGACAGACACCGACTTCTTGAAATATAAACACATTTGCAGTGACGCTAATACAACCGAGAAATTGGCCGTAAATTCCTAAGGAGGAATGCGTGGGCTCACACCCGGGTCCGTGTGTGGGTTCACACGTTAGCCACACGCTAGTACACATTTGCACAGAACTGTATAGAATCCTGGACACACCCACCCACACACAGATCGTACATAAGAATGTTAATACTCCACACACAGGCATTGTCTGCCTCCCAGGTCATTTGGCCTGGTCACCATGGTAACGCTGTATGTAAAACACGACCGCGGTTTGGGGCTGTCAGAGGGTGTCCCCCAGCCCCCCGCACCCCCACCACAGCCTTTCTTGTTCATTTACATTTACATGTATTTAGCAGGCATGCAGGCGAGGAAGATGGCACATCACAGGCAGACAGCCGTCAAAGGAGCCAACTTGGGTGCCAGTGCTGCTAGCCTGGGCTTCCAGTGAGTGACCAGTAACAAGTGCTAGTTAGCACTGGAGCAAGAGATTTACAGTAAGCTACAAAATGTTCTAAGAACTAACATCAGAAGAGCCATTCAAATGAAAACAAGGTGCGGACAGCCCCTCATTCTCCTTTTATTACATGTCTTCACCGCTGTGGCTAAACCCACCGTGTGCCGCCTCCACGTTAGACTCGCTACCTTTTCCGTGGCTGACCCGATGGGGGCACCGGTGCAGAGGCAGGCTGAGGAGACCGCGTGAAGGCGGGCCTCCTGAGGCACATGGCAGCCGGAGCGTTAGCCAACCACGCGTCGGACCTGCGATGATGGGAGGAGCCGTATGTCCACCATGTATTGATCTGGAGAGTTTTTATGTGGCGTCTGTGTGTGTCATATGCTCTTTCTGGATAATGTATGGCGCGGCCTGCCTGTGCACCTGATTCCACACTCGAGGGCATCTACAATGAATCAGAGCTCATGCTCCCTGACAAATTTTAGATATTACTGTATAACGGCAATTCCCAGCCTTCCCTTCTCCCCTTGTTTCTTTTTCTGTTCCATTTACCGGACCGCAAATCAAACGAACCGATAGTGACAGCATCATTTACGCGCCCCCCCCCCCCCATTTATTTATGCATGTTTGTTTGTTTGTTTTGCAGAATTTATATATGTATTTTATTTTTTTTTGCACCCACTTTCCACTTCATTCTTAGAAGATCCAGTCAACGGTCAATAATCCGTTAAGTAGCATCGATCGCACCCATTTAGTTTCCTGACTGGCTACTTAGGTTGTGAAGCTGGTCAATGCTATTGAATGGGAACCACCAAGACGGGGCATCGACTGGAGCATGTGCCACGCGATCATATCATTTGTCTTCATTTGGCCTTCAGTTATTCATTGTAATGGCCTCCGTCAGCCTTAGTAGGCCCGATCTGAGGCCGCACGCGTGCCTGTGCCTGTGCCTGTGCCTGTGCCTGTGCCTGTGCCTGTGCCTGTGCCTGTGCCTGTGCCTGTGCCTGTGCC